>JAOPJI010057131.1:0-50700 GCA_027122695.1 Merluccius productus
ATAGGAGAGTTCAAATGGAATCAAGCAAAGTGAACTACTAAACGACTGATCAAAATATGTTGACAAGTGGGGATTGAGTTAAGAACAATCAAATGGAATCGTCACCCAAACAACTCAGTGATCTTATTAGAAATCCATGCGCAAGCACCTGTTATGAACATAAAATGAAAAATGAAGCTCCAGTCGATCAGTCGACCACCAACAACCCTCAAATTCAGCTGAAGAAATCAACCGATAGAGATCCCTCAAACTTGGGTACAGTGAGAGCTCATTGAATGGCGCTGTGCACCTATTTCTCTAATAGGTGCACTACATTGACACGCGTGTGACTTTGTGTGTAGGAATAAAACGACTGATGCGAGAAGCGAAGGAGTTGTCTCGCCCGTCGCAGTACATCTCAGCTGCACCGATTAACGAAGACCTTTATCTGTGGCACTTCACCATCAGGGGAAGTAAAGATTCGCCCTTTGAAGATGGAATTTATCACGGCGAGATTCGCATTCACCCCGAGTATCCGTTCAAGCCTCCAGAGATACGCATGTTTACAGTATATATTGATGGTTTTGTCGAACTCGTTAAATGAACTTTCCTCTACCAACAACAACGCTATGTGCCGGCTGTAATGAGCAACCATTGATCACACTTTTCTAGCCCACCGGTAGATTCAAAACCTTCGAGCCCATTTGTATTTCCTCCTCAAACTTTCACCCCGAACTGTGGCAACCATCCTGGGGAAGTGAGTTGATTTCCTTGTTTACACTTACTACAACACTGCTCCTCATATAGTAAGAACCATTGTCACTGCACTGATTGGGTTTATGCCATCACCAGGCAACCAAGCGGTTGGGGCGATAGAATCGTCAGATTTGGAGAAAAGACGCCTAGCAACAATGTACTTGACTTGGTCAACCGTGGTTTGCGTTTATGCGTTGCTTTTAATAGAAGTCGAGCGTGGAAGTGCACTGTGTGCAATGTAGAGAACGGGTCGATTCTCCTAGGTAACAGTTTTTTTATGGGTGTTTATTAAGTAAAGATTAAACCCAATGAAGATGTCACCACTTCACCGGCGGCTGTAAAAGACAATAGTTCAAGTGAACCTGAACAAAGTCGTCCTGTTGAAGATAGCTCAAGTGATTTTTGTGCAAACGTGGATCATTTATATTGGTTGTATTAAAATGCAGTTTCAGAATGCGTGGTGGAAATTAAGTCTGCCGAAAAGGTACAATTCAATCCACAGTGTGTGCCATTAATCAAGCCTGAATCCTCCATGAACAAAGTGTCGGTGGATGCCTCCATCAACAAAGTCTCGGTGGATGTCCAATGGATAGGCTATCATGAATTCACCAGAATGGTCAAGTTTTCCGGCTTGCTCACTGACTACAACGCTAGAGAAGAGAATTCCACAGTCAATCCATCTTCGTACCCAAAAGAACCCCAAGATCTATACATACGTACTCGGGAGCTGTAGCTCATTTTCATGTTGAATTCTATGTAGGGGGGAATGGGACCAACAGCGACTGCACGCATCATCGGCTCCAACAGCCCAACCAAATCGCCACCATTAATGTCAATGTGGGCTTTCAACGAAACAGACGAGTGATCAATTTGATTTTATTGATACTGTTGGGTTCGCTGTGCTACTTGTTAGTGAAGATGCTCAGATTTATGTTTGAATATTGATTTGTGCTTTGTCGCAACTCCTTTTTGCGTTCCCGTTAATTGTTGTTAGGGGTGATTGAAAACCCCATTTGACTTTTTATTTGACTACATGCCTACACAACTGGAAGAAATGTTGTAATTCCTTGTGTGTGTGCGCGAAAACCACTCAACTATCAACATATTGTTCTCCCTATCGATACGTCACCTACTGCCACCTGCTAATGTTAAAACTTTTTGTTTGCAAGTTGCCACTAATACGCATGTGCCAGAATTATTTAAATGCACACTCACTTCACAACACTGCTAATATAATTAAAACTTAGATCAACATTTTTTAGTTACTTTGAAATAATTATATGGACAGAACTACGTTTAAAAGCGGTAGTTTTGGGGGATTTCCAAAAAGTTAATCCGATTACAATAGAAAATAGACGTTTTTCGATGAATTACGCCAATGTAGTTTGATTTGTGTAGTCACAGCATTAGACACTGTAACTATTGGCATTGATGTAGTTGTTGTTTATTTCAATACATGCAGTGTGTTAATGGTGTAAATTGATTTATTGGTGGATTTTTTGTCTATGGTAGCGTAACTTTTACAGAAATAATGGTAATATTAAGTCACTAAAACGAGAGCTCTTCTCTTACATTTGTTGTTAAATTACTTAAAATGGAGCCAATGATCAAACCATCTAAAATCTAATTAACTACTTCAAGATTTGTTACGCCTGTTAAATATATTTTTTAGTATCAAATAAATAATTAATTGCTTGAATAATTCCATATTAGATATTTAAATTAACCTATTCAATTAATTGTATTGATCAATTCGCTTCTTTTAAACTCGATTAAAATCAATCCAAAAATTCATTAGGTTTATTATGACGAGTTATTTTAAGTATTTTCAAAGTGAGTTATTAGCATAAACACCTTTTAACATACCTAATAAGCCAATAAATGGGTTGTCAACAGGTGATTTATACATCACAGAATTGGTGAAATGCACCCTAGACTTGGAAAGTTGAGATTTATGCTAAACTGTTTGTTCAAAAATTATTTAAGTAAAAAAATTCTATCTAATGCAATAAAATTAATTAAAAACTCCCAAGCAACGCTGGCTGAGCTTTAGCGCTAGGTAATCTATAAATTTGTAAAACGTAAAAAGTCGTTCAATGCTTAGGAAAATGCAAACGTGGCCGACGAACAATTGAATGTAACAACCGAAATCTCAGTCAGAAACATCCTTCAAGTGCTGATCTTCGTAGCACTTTCGATGCAAAATGAACCCGTTTTTGCTGATGGCCACATTGGGATTGTCGATGTTGCCATGGCAAAAATAACAAGTACTAAAACTCTACATCAGTAATTGCCCAGTGTAAAGCTACTTTTCATTCCAAAGCGATATTTTGTTGTTGGCGGTAGATTTGAGTTGGTTGGCCACCTTAAAACGATTTCAACCGCAACATTCTCCCAAAAAACACTATTATTACATTGTTCAACAAGAGATAACTAACGCCAGAGTTGACGGCGCCTTGAAAGTAGTCAAAGTTGTTTTTACTGATGGCCACTTTGAGGTAATCGTTGACGTCGTTCAGCTGGTAACTGTCGGGCAATAGTTTAGTGGTCTAACGATGTTGAAAAGTGACAGCAGACCCTCATTACTGTAGAAGGTTGCAAGATGTTGGCGTGTTGGTTAATGAAATCGACAACGAAAGATTTCCTATATGTCAATTATTTCCATTGCTGACCAACTTGATAGATAACTCGATGGATTGTTGGTTGTGTGAATTGGCGACGACGACGGAGAGCAGCGCTTGATAAAGTTGTTTGGAAGAGACCGGGGTGGGTGATCGCTGTGTGCAGTGTAACAATTTAGTTGAATAGCTCATAATTCAAATATTAACAATAAACGTATAGTTAGACAAATCAATCGGACTGCATGGGTAGACAATACCTTTGGAGCTCTCTCGCAATAGTTCTCTGCACCGGCATAATCTTGAAGGACATTGACCAAAATTTGAAGAGCTTCTGTGTGGTGACCCAACTAATAAAGCTGCAACACATAACATTGCTATACACACATACAGCCGATAACAAAATTATTCGTTCTTGGTGCAGCGGTAACTCTCCCAATTGAGCGAGAATGTCACTCGCATTGTAGTGGTAAGACCACTCCAGTAGTTTTTTCAATTTTGTTCTACCACATCACGTTCTGAGTGTTCCCACAAAAATTTACCTCGTGTTAGATGTGACATCGGGCACCGCACTGCTGTCACCAATGGTTTCAATATCTTTTTTGTTCATTTTCAATGTGACTATATAAAATTGGGCCAATCTAGTGTGATATGCGGGATTCTAAAAGTGACAAAAGTCGGATAGTAGTATCTCAGAAAATACAACCCAACAGAATGGGTTCATTTTAATGAATACCGTAATTTTCAACCCATAAACAAGATGTTCGTAGAAAGGCAATTGAGTGCTGTAGGGAAGTTGCGACAGAAACTCCACAATCTCCTCCACAGCTATGTCTATCATGTTGACATCGGTCGACTTGTTGCACTCGTTTTCATAGGAGTTCCATGTGATGCTTTGGAATAGCTGGTGGTGACAATAAGAAAAAGCAAGCGAACCTCAAAAATACCTCAGTTACTATGTCGGAGTGTTTCTTTGCTAGGGTCTGGATCGTACTCCAGAATAAGTCCGCCACGCTCAAACTATGCAACGTACACACCTAGGTGAAAGTCTCGAAACACTTTAATTACTATTTGATGCTGTCAACCATGAAGCTCATGTCAGAAAAAGCTTCGTCCTGAATCTTGCCCGTTAACAATCTAGATGTGTTCAATCTGGTTGTATCGTTTCATTGGCTACTGTTCCCATAGATCGCAGGCCAATTGTTGTTTTCCGCGTTGTGTGTAGAGTAATGACAAGCCATAGTATTTCTAAACTCGGGAGATGTTAAATTAATTTTGCCGGTGAAATTCCAACTCAGCAAGTAACACACAACACAGTTTGCTCATTGCAGTTGTTCAAAGGTTTAGATTCAACGACATCAAGTAAAACTGTGCGATTTATATGCTTAGGAGGATAATATAAAACATACATCATTTTAATTCCTACCAAAATTAATTTTATTGTGCCAATTCCCACGAATTTTCAAACTTTTACGAATTTATAAACTTTTACGAATTTATAAACTTTTACGAATTTATAAACTTTTACGAATTTATAAACTTTTACGAATTTTATAAATTTTACAAATCTTGATAATTTGTGAAAATACAATGTAAAATAAAGGTAAAAATACTTGGACGTTTTTATCAATAAATTCAGTTAATAATCAAAGACATTTACTATATATATAAAAGAGGAGTGTCTGTACACACCAGTACGCATGTGCAAACCCTGTTCTCATTATTTAAACGTTTTTAGTGTGTGTAAATTATACGCGTACAAAGAACTCTTAACAGCGTATTTAATGAGCTACTTGGAAAGTTTACAGCACTTATGTTTTTACAGATATGCAGCATTTAAAATCGGGATTCGGATTAAAATGGAGATTAACCTAATTTTTCATGATTCTCGCCCAAAAATTCCATAATTTTCCAACTGAATTATGCGCTTGAACTTAATGTCTATATCTACATTGTTTTTGCTGAATTATTAGTTGTGCATTATAAGTTTTGACTATATTTAGGCGCTACTGATTAAGTTTCTGCTTTCATTTTTAAAATCAACCGACTAATTGAAAAATTAATTTAATTGTAACAGGGCAACGCCAGTGATTTCGCGCTAGTTGAATAATGAACTGACAGACAACCCCAAAATAATTATTTTACCTACTGATATACGCAAGTGGATTGATTGAACATGAAACTTGTAGTAGTCCAGTCACAATGTGATTATTAAATTAAAACTAAAAATAATTTTACGCTGTGGAAGTCGAGAAATATACCGACTTCAACTGAACTAAATTCAAGAGTGCATACACCCTACATTGATTAGTGTTCTATTCATGTCCAACCCATGAAAATTGTATTCTGAAGCAACTGTATACAAAGTGATGAATGTCATTGATGTATATTGACTAGTGTGTTAGATGGGACGTGTTTTGCCAACTATTGCAAGCTTAATTGATGGCGATTGGTCAACTTGATTCAACTACTATTATTATCTCTAAATTCACATCTATGACTTAACTAAAACTCCCTTAATCATTCAATTTTCAATTATGAATAGCAACCATTTCACACACCAACAAATGCACCACAATTCGTTGGAAAATTCAAGTTATTGCACGTTGTTATTCGATAAAAAAGCTCAAGGAATTGTCCTGTTCTGAGTGAAGTGAATCATATGGAGATTGAGGAAAATATATCAGTTCAACTGGTAATTAAAGTATTATCACCGAAAATTGTATTGAGCGAAAGCTTAAATGCATGCGCACACTAAATGCGCATTTATTTGAACAGTTATAATATCATTGAAAAGTGAGAGCTCTCGAGACATGGATGAAAAATTGACAAAACCGTTTGACATGGTCATCAATATCATTGACACCAAGAGAGTCGATCTGAAACTGTTCCCAAACCAACTCAAAGCACTCTATATCCACCTGGAGTCGCTTAATAAACACAAAAACCTCGAAGGAGTCGTAGAGAAAAGTGACGAGGCGTACTTTCGCGTGTGGATATTGTTGAAGCACCCCCACCAAGCTATATATGAGCAGGTATTTGTGTACTTGCTCAGCGCAACCCCTTTTGTGAAGAATAGAGATAAGCTCATCGAATTTGTCTCATCCGACGTCGGCTCGTTGCTAACAGAAAACTACAGAAGGTATGTGTCCTTTGTGATAAATATACTGCGCCAATTGATCGACGAATCGAAGGAACAAGTGCTGGACATTGTCTCCACCCACTATGAGGTGATATTCAACATGTCGGGAGTAACCCTCGATGATAAAGTGCATGGTGTGCCTATGAAAAAATTTGTTGTCGCCATCTGCAAAGAGAGCAACAAATTCAGGGACCTCTTTTTCAATCATCTGCTCCAGATGAGGCCGGAATTGAAAACCTACGATGACTACTTCAAGTTTGTTGAGTGTGTGGATGAGCTTGTGGCTGCGTTTGACGTTGTTGAACTGAAAAAAAGTTGCGAACCATTCATCAAGTTACAAT
This sequence comes from Merluccius productus, assembly GCA_027122695.1. NCBI lineage: Eukaryota > Metazoa > Chordata > Actinopteri > Gadiformes > Merlucciidae > Merluccius > Merluccius productus. The sequence continues at coordinate 6,837 of JAOPJI010057131.1, forward strand.
CGAATGTATATGCCTGTGTGCGCGATATACTCGTTAAATCGAACGACCAACTGTTACAGTGTGCTTTGTGCAACTTTTTGGCCTCAAAAATTGGCGCTGACATCAACTATGTGGAACACATGATGCCCAATACGGCTCTTATTGACAAATTGGTTGATTTGATCGAAGATAGCGACTTTGAAAGACCGTTTGATAAGGAACTCTTGCGATTGTTGTGTTATATGTGCAAAGTGAAAGGGTTGGAGTTTATGACTGAAAATCGCATCTTGAAGGTTTTTTTGCATGCCCACCACAACAAAGCATTCCCTCCTAAAGGTATCGGGTGTCTCTCAAGGTGTTATTTCGAGTTGCTGAGCAACTATGATATTTTCATGCAACTCACCGGAGCGCCCGAGGACAACCCAGACACCCAAGCCATACGTTGTATGAATGAGAGCATGCTCGAAAACATCGGCAACCTAATCAAAAAGCAAATCAAGGACTCTTTCTACGTTTCGGTGGTTAACCGTATGGTCGGATTTTTCTCCAACCATGTACACATCCGGGACGTCCACTTACGCGCCAACTATCACGACTTTGTCATGAGAAAACACAGGTTCTTCTCTCGATTCGTCGAACCACACTGCAAAAAGATTGTCCAGTGCACTTTCGATACCATCGAAGTCACCGTTCAAGAAATTGGACTGGAATTCATCGACTCGTTCATGCACTTCTCCTGGGGATTCGCCGCGCTAGTCGACAGTTCAAGTGAGTTTCTGTGTATTCGGATGTTTGTTTGTTCAACTATGCTTTTAGAGCTGGTTGAGTTTCTGCTTCAAAATAAAAGGTGCCTCAGCTTCGATGCGCAAACTTCACTAATTATGATACTGAAAAAAATTGCTCAGAACAGCACCTTCATGAGTTTGCTGGATGACCCGGCCAAGCGAAGGATCGCAGAGTTGTCCAAGAATAAGCTCCCTTTTAGAGACCCTCCTCAGGTGGTTTCTAGCACACTATAGAGGAGCTAATGGCTATTGATTAAAAATTACCGTCTGCTGTAACAATTATGTAGTGTTCTATTAATAGTTGGGTAGTTGTTCTGTGTGCGTGTTGATTTGCGCGTGCGATGTTGTTTTCTCTTAGTAGTAGGTAGGCTCATAGAATGCGAAAATCTCTTTTCGATATTAGTCAAAAGTGTGTGCTATACTCAAATGTAGCGTGGCAAATTAAATTTTCGTCATGAATGCATTGATTACAAAATTTTACTTCATGAATGCAAAGGTAAAATTGATGAGTTTGTTCTCTAACCAAGATGTCATGCGTTTAATTGTTGAAATGAGTTATCTAAATTAGCTTAGGTTTGAAAAAATTGACCACTTCTGTACTATTTGCTTATGCTTATATTGTTGAATTTTTCAAGCAATTCCAGCGATCTAACTTGAACAAACCTTTGTTAAATGCCAACTTTTATTTCATTTTTTAGTTCACATGAACAATAGCTGATTTCGATTTATTTTAGCGGAACAATACTTGACATTGACCGGGAAAATTTCAATTTAGTAACAGTTTAAATTCAAATAAAAAGGCTGTGCACAGTCAAATAGAATATAAACAGTGCGCGAGTCTGACACAAAACAGACCCTAATCTGCTGAACTCTGTTGCGTGTAGAGTTGTTCAAACGTATTATCCTCTTTTGCAGTGAATTAATTGATTATTGTACTGGTGGGTTGTGACAGTTCCATGAGGAGTGCATTCTTACGTATATCGAGGTGTTACCGCATAAAAGCTGCTCCCAGTAACCTTAAAGCTGCTTTCGAGTGTACACCAATTTTTAGTTCTCAATAACCACCCGAAAAGAACCATGACCACATCCACCAAATACAAGGGGCCCAAAATCGTGGTCAACAACCCGATTGTGGACATAGAGGGCGACGAGATGGCGCAAATTTTATGGCAGTGCATTCGCCAAAGCCTCATCTTTCCATATCTGGACTTGAAGACGTTAGTGTTCGATTTGGCTATTGTAAACCGGGACAACTCTGACGACACCATAACTATTGATTGTGCCGAGGCGATCAAAGCTTGCAACGTTGGAATTAAGTGCGCCACAATAACTCCAGATGAAAGTCGGGTCAAAGGTTTGTTTCAACGGACAACATTTGGTTGTTAGACATTGGGTAGGCACTAAACATGCGATGTAGAATTCAGTTTGAAAAAAATGTGGCCGTCGCCCAATGGAACCATCCGCAACGCACTCAGAGGTACTGTGTTTCGAGAGCCCATCATCTGCAAGAACATTCCTCGATTGGTGACCTCTTGGAAAAAGCCGATAATTATTGGCAGGCATGCTTTTGGAGATCAAGTATGGCCAATTGGCGTCGTGTGCACACTCACACTCTGTTATTGTAGTATAGAGCGGTGAATGAAAGAGTGTCCAATGCTACTGTGTCGTTGTTGATCGAACCTCATTCTGAAACTGATGACAAACAACCAGCAGCCGTAAAACGCGAACTATTCAAATTCACCGGCTCCGACCACAGTGGGGTTGTCATGGGCATGTTCAATACAGACGCCGTGAGCTGATGATTTCGTTAACCACCTCAATTTCTTGTAGTCAATCCAAGAGTTTGCGCACTGTTGTTTCCAATATGCACTACAAAAGAAATATCCACTCTATTTGAGCACCAAGAACACCATTCTGAAGCAGTATGATGGTCGTTTCAAGGACATCTTCGAGGAGATCTACCTAAAGTATGTGTTTAACGCCTGCGATCTGTAACGGAACAATTGATAGCAACTACCAAGAACAAATGCACTCCAACGGCACATTCTACGAGCATCGATTGATTGATGACATGGTTGCTTTTGCGTTGAAGAACGAAGGCGGCTTCATATGGGCGTGTAAGAATTACGATGGCGATGTTCAGTCGGATGTGCTGGCTCAAGGTTCGTCAAAATTGACAACTTACACTCGCACAAATAACAACTCTCACTGTTTGGGGCTCTAACTGTTGGTTTCTGTTGTAGGTTATGGGTCGTTGGGAATGATGTCGAGCGTTCTGGTTTGTCCTGATGGGAAAACCATAGAAACGGAGGCCGCCCACGGCACAGTCACACGACACTTCAAGAGATACATGAAAGTAGCCCATGCCAACATTTGTATTTTTCTAATTAAACGCATAGGGAGAAAAAACCAGCACCAACCCTATCGCTAGCATATTCGCGTGGACCAAAGGCCTATCACACCGCGCTCATTTAGACAATAACACGCATTTGGAAAAGTAACTTTTTATGCCATTCAAAATACTCACAGTTAGAGCATTTGTGTGTGTGTGTTTCGACAAATTAAATTAGCCTAACTACTCATTGGAGACAATGCCAATTTTTTCAATACACTTGAACTAGATTCTGCGAGTTGCTGGAGCAGTCGTGCATTGAGTGCGTCGAACAGGGAATTTACACCAAAGACCTGGCCATTTGTGTCCATGGTGATAAGACGGGGTATCTTTTGGTTACTACGCCAGACTCACTTGAGCAGTGAATGAATTGCGTGTTAAATTTAGAAACGAATCCGGCATGTACCTGAATACCGATGAATTTATTGAAGCAGTCAAGATGAAACTGGAGAACAAATTGCTGAGCTACTTTGGTGCTATTGAGCGCTCTATTGAATAAATGGCATATTGACACAGCCTTGTCCATTCTAGAGATTATTTTTCATAGATATTTCTAGTCTCGTGTGTATTACTAGATTGGGGGGTTGTGCGTGTCGCATAGGCAGATTAGCAGCAGCATTGTTTAATTGATTTTGGCAGCAGCAGTAGTAGCGCAGAGCGAGTGAGAACATGGATTTAGACGAAAACCACGCGGGAGGAGAAGGAGGGTTTCGCTTCAAACAGAGCTACAAAAAAGTTCGATTCGCCGACCAAAATTTGGACGAAGCTGCTCCTCAGACCGACACCTCCAGAGCCAAAGTTAAGAAAGGCCGACCAAAGTTAAAGTCCTACTTCAAAGACCAAGAACAACTAGCCAATCTCAGCAAGAGTGAACGGTTGACCAGAAACTTTGAAATCACCTACAGTCTCAAATCGAAAGCTGTGATGGACGCTAAAAACCTACACATCGACCCGGCTGAAGCATACACCGGAAAAAGTCTATTTCTGTTCACGCACAACAATGGCTTGAGAGAATTCTTCACATTCATGGTCAATTGGAATCTCTACCACATTATTGTCAATGTGATAACGACGATGAATTTGCTGTTGTTCTATTTCTATGAGGACAGCGCGTACCATCAAGACGCGAATTTTAGCAGTTCACTCGATATCGTAATTTTGGTGTTGTTATTTGCGGGTGGGTGATCGAACTTAGACCAAATTCAATAAATTGAGAAACAGCGTTTACACTTTGGACTTTATCATGAAGGTTATTTCCCGAGGGTTGTTCACCCACGGCGGATATTTGCATGAGCCCGATAACATCATTGATTTCATAGCCATGATATCGGGGTTTTTAATATTTTTATGCGAGCAACTGACGCTACTCACTCATTTAGATTCATCGTGTTTACTGAGAGAAAACAAATCACCATCAAATTGACTGATAATGGGACTATACCGTCGTTGACTTTGCTCAAGTTTTTGACTTTGGTGTCCCAAGCTAGACGTACATTGTTGTTGTTTCCAGTGTAGTTCACACGTCGATAGCGATCAAACGAATAAAAGACTCTCTGTCGCAAACGTTCATTTTACTGTGCTATACGTTGGGCTTTCTGCTCGCATTTCTCGTGACTTTTGGCATCATTTTTCATCAGGTGTATGGCGCCGAAACCTTCGATTATGCGTGTGTTACCACCTACACAAAAGGTAGATGATTAATTTGAGGTGAAAGCAAATGCTGCACTGCTTTTAATGCACTTTTGGCGTAAAGTTATTGGGGTCACTTAGTTATACGCTTGGACCAACATAACCAACCCTACCTGTGCAACCATCTTAGCTCCGATAACTCGTGCGGCGAGGGTTATGTGTGCTCTCGACAACCAGAATACAAAGGACAAATGAGCGATTTGATTAGTTTCCGGTCGATCGCCAGATCCATCATTCAAATATTCCTGCTCACTTTCTCCACTATAGCTCCGTACACTCTGAACTATGTGAGCTATCACTCGGTGGTTGTTTCGCACTGTCAAACAACTGTAGATGATCAATGCATCCAATGTCGACTCTTTTGTGAGTTTGATTCTTTTCATGCTGGTTTCCGTGGTGGGACAAAAACTCATTTCAGGCATAATGCTGGGCGCGGTCAACTGGTAACTCTCGTCAATGTTGCCGCTCTCTCCGCTACACGATCAATATAGGAAATACTTTTCCTTTAAGAATAAACGAGAAAAAATGGATAAGTTTGAACAATTCATTAAAAATGAAATACGCCTGCACAAAGTGCTCATGTCTATTCAGTGGAAGGACGACACCGACTCTTCGTATAGTACGACGTTTTCTATACCGCAAGTACTGACTTTCGAGTAGCTAATTCCAAAGTTGAGCAGGACTACGCTGTGCTGCTGACAGGCCTTTACAACAACTTTGTGACCCTTCTGAGATACCTTTTCATACCCGGAGAGTATGTTCATTCGTATATTTTCAACCTAGGATGGTAATTGGCAAAAAGTTTATGGTAAATAGAACTAGAAAAAAGCTTGAATACTTATTTGTTTGCGAAATTTCAGCGACTCGGCTATTAGATGCGGAAAAGAATTATTAAATATCCGCAAAAAGTTAACGCAATGTTGAGTTTTTATGCTCAGATTTGAATGCAAAAATGCCACACAGGAGGAGTGGGTTGCATTGCACATCCTTCCTTTTTTTAAATTCGTGTAACTTTTGTTGGTAGAATTCAAGAGTGGTATGTGTTTCAGAAGGACTTTATGCAAAATCAAGAAAACTCTCAAACCATTCTCGACTCCAAAATATACCACATAATAGATTGGATCATTATCAAGTCAAATATCATTGTTCAATCGACACTGACACCGAACCAACCGTACTATTTGTTGTCGGTCCAATGTATGTGTAGTAGTTGATATTATTGTTGACGAAGTTGATCTCTAGATGGGTTTGACGTGATCGCTCATCTGCACTCGATTTTTATTGTTTTCTTGAATCTGTACAAAAATGGCTTCATCAGCAGCGTAAAACAGTTTGACATAGCCCTTTGTATGATAGTAATTTTCCAGACATAACTGTTTCTAGTGAACGACTGTACTTGTGTAAAAAGCGCAATAACATATTTTAGACCATGTGTCTGTTCCCGTATGACGTGTATTGCATAATTCTGCAAGTTCCAACGAGTGGAGTGACATCGATTCGACTTCTCCAAGCCTACAAGTTGCTCCACTTGATCAGGTTGATTTCGCGCCGACAAATCGTGTGGTGAATGACACCAATACACATTTAGTGGCGAGGATTCATTCACATATTGCTCTGAGTTTTTCTCGGCAGTTTTTCTGAATTCGATACCTCTATTCATTTTTTTCGTGGTGACTTTTATCATTTTTATGGCAGTCTACGACGAATTCTTGTATGTGACGTGAGTGAATTGGTGCTTCGGTGTGTGGAGTTTTATCGTTGTAAATAGTTACGATTTGCAGGAATATCGTCTTTTGTGGTATGCCATTTACATCTTGCAGGTCGAGTTTGTTAGTGTGGCGTTGTTGAAGCGTCCATCTAGATTTGCGTCGGAGGAGAATGGTTTGAACAGATGGTTCTGTTGTTTCAGTTCAACTCCAACACTAGCACCTTCATTCTTGCCACTATCACTGCAGTCATTGTCAGAGGTATGGATCAGCTGCGGCGTTACTTTGCTGATGCACTATCAAGAACTATTAAAAACGATTTTCTTGGGCGTATGCTTGGAGTATATGATCGGCAAAAGAAAAGACATTTCGAAAAATGTCAATGAGTTGATGGACGAGGATGACGATATGGATTTCTCAGACAAACCAAAATCGACAGGGTCCATAGAAAGTGAATTGTCGATAGGGTAACTTAGTGTCCCTAATTATATGTCTATGTTATGTAGATTAGGAAAATCAAGCGAAGTAAGTTATATTCGACATTTTGTGTGTAATCAGATAAATTCAGACGTCAATGTTCTCGACGGAAACAAGCCAGCAATCAACTGCCCCTTCCATGGCTGGTATAGAAAGAAAGTTTTTTTTCTGATTATTTTTAGGGGACGGGACTGGTTCAATAATGTCCAGAACATCAATTCATATAGCCGCAGAAACAAACACCACCGACCACCTATTTTGTTGTCCTCAAAATTTTATGTAACTTTTTTCGTTCAGTTCCATGCCATTTACGTGAAAAATGTTTAACTGTCATTGATAATTCTCAAACACTCCATACAGCGTAAGAAGAGTATGCACCACACTCGTACAAAGCAAGATATTCAAATACTTTGGATACATTCCCGTGATTCTATCGACAGTGTTGTTATTGGTGATGAATCCTCTGAGCAAACCCAAAACCATCCACGTAGGTGCTTTTTAGTATGAAAAGCAACGTGTCAATTTAGATGCTCAACTTTATCAACGCAATCCTGAATTTTTACTTTTTGTTGGAAATCTTCATCAAAGTAATGAAAATCCAAAAATATATAGCCAATGAGGCAGAACACATTCTAAAATGTTGAAGGTCATAAGCCAAGGTTTGATCATACCCCAAAACTCCTTCTTGAGATCCTGGGACAATGTTTTTGACTTAGTAGTCGTGCTGGTCAAAGTCATATGTTCCTTGCTCGTATTGTAATTTACTATCGCCCTTAAACTTGGAATGCTAAACCATGCCATCATTTTAGAGTTTGGCACTTTGAACTTGAAAAAATCATAATAATTCACTGTTTTAACGTGGTCATAGTGTACAAATTTGCTAACTTACTGAATGACTTTTTTCCAATAAAAGTGACTCCTCTAGAGACAATTGAACAATTATTCTCTGTTTAGAAATACATTTTCTACTGCGCCAAAGCCATATACAATACCAAGTACATTCTGATCTATTTTCTCATCATCGCCTACATCTATGCCCTGGTTGGTTTGAAATTCTTTATTGTAAGTACTGCTTTCTTTTTCACTTAAAATTGCTGTGAATGACGTTGTTTTGTTGATCAGCTTACCTAATAAAAGAAACTATAACTTTGAATTGAAATGCTGACACTTCGCATTGCAGTTTTTATTCCCAAATAAGTCAAAAAATTCAAAAAACTCTTAACTACTTATTAGTTTATATTTATGTTTTTTAACGACCTAAAGTTCACTTTTTCATGGTAGTCTTTGTTGAATAATTATAAATATAATAGAAACTTTTGGATATTGAATTTCTGGTGATAAACCAGAATTAACACTAAAATGTTTTTATTTATTATGAAGGTATTCAGTTAAATTGGAAATAGTGATAGCACAATCAACCAGTTATTAACTGACAATTGAATATTTGTTATACTTTAAAGTGTATAATTTCAAATGAAATTTAATTTGATAAAATCATCAAGTATTTGAAAAATACTTGCATTATCACTTTTTGTACTTATTAGAGCGAACATTGGGAGCAAAATAGGTGATTTTTCATCTTTACTAGATAATATGACCGATGAATGTGCTGAGTTTATTACATAACTGTACATTAGGGAGGTCTGGAAAACTGCAGCGATGCCACCAAAAGTCTAAACGATTGCAAGTAGTTTCTATTGGGCGCCAACTTTCATGTATCTCTTCAGAGGACAATTCTACACACTGAAAGGGAAAACGTTTTCATCGCTAGATGTAACATGACCTATTGTGCCTAGACCACCGTTAATCGTGAGGTGTAGCTCGTAGAACGTGAATGGATGCATCACAATGTCTTTTACAGCAATATTTTTACATCCTTACGAAGCGTCACCTACATCACCACCAATATATTCCAGTTAATTAGACATATGCATCTATAAAGTACTAGTTCGAAATGGTTAGATCGTTCAATGAGTTGTACCTTGCAAAAGACCAGTTCAATGCGCCCGTTCGAGGCAGTGGGACGTTTTCAGTGTTCTACTACCTCACTTTCATCATCTTATTTCACTTTTACATTTCAAACATGGTCTTTTCAGTGATAATCATCAATACCTATGAAGATATCAATGAGAAATATTTCACAGTCCATCAAGTATTTATTGACAGAAGGTCTAAAGCTTTTAGCGTTAAAATACTTTAGCAAAATCTGATACTATTCGCCCTCAGACTCAAACCAACCGTCATAAAAATCCCCCACAAAATCAGCTCGTTTCGTTGGTACCTGTGGAAGTTGTTCACGAGTAGTTTCACCACCTACACCATTTATCTCATTGAACTAGCACTTGTGTGCACTTACATGGCGATGGTACTCACTTTAATGTTTCAAATTACTTTACTCTTGCCTAATTAAACACACCACACCAGCGCAACTATCACTTACCAAATGTGTAGACTTTTATGGAGGGAAATATCTACAGATGGGCGTTTATCTATGACACCGTTCTCATTGGCTACTGCTCAATATACCTCACCTACAAAATTATAACGAAAAAACATGTGTTCACTCTGGAAAATATCATCAATACTTTGGTGATAGCCGCTTCAATAATTGATGCGATTTTGATTAACATTAAAAACCAAGTAAACCTGTGAGTGGGATGGATTTAACGAATCATTGTTACCCCATAGACACCTCAAATAATGAACATTCAACGCTACATGAGAGCCTTACAGATTTTAAAGTTTGTCAAGTTGTTCAACCTCATACCTGGAATCAACAAAATAAACGTTATTGTGTTGGATACAATAAAAGTAATAATCCATTATTGGCGCTAATCACAAGGCTGTTTGACCGTTAGAAAGCTCCCATATTGCTGTGCACACTTGGACTGATTTACTACATCTATATTGTTTTTGGGATAAACGTACGGTAGCTATTCACACATTTTTTTATTCTTGGTGCAGATGTTTTTCAATATTGAGCCAGTGAGAGGGTCTCCTATCGATTTTAGCAGGAACTTCAGGTCAATTTTTCACACATCGTTGGCATTGCTGGGGTAAATTTAATTTACCGCCATAATGGCTATTGTCTTAATGTGAAACGTGTATAGGACTGCTAATTTGGAAAATTGGGAGGAAATCCAGGTGGAACTTTTGTCCGGGGGCAAAGAATGCACCTATCTGTATATACCGTGTGGCAGTTGGTTCGCATACCCATACATCTATTCGTTCGTGTTCTTGACATCGTTCACAGTATTACTCTGCTTAGTTTTTTTTAAAATATTAACCCAGCTCTACCAAATATTCATTAAAATTTCGTTTGACTCCTTCATCAAAAACAACGTCGCTAAATTTGTGGACAAACAGGAGCTAGTGGAGTTTCACAACTATTGGCAACAGAAAGACCCCACTGGGAGGTGAAATAACTTATTTAAGTGTGAGGGATTTTTTAAACTCTGCCTAGTGGCCGAATTCATCACAGCGAACTTGCTCAAATCCTCCAAATGATGAAAGCTCCCATCGGAGTCGGCCAATTTTCCACCGGATCTGACATTTCAAGAGTACATGATTTAGTCCACACATAAATATTTCCACCAAGCGCACTTAGTTGCACACATAAATATTTCGACACAGTTAATGATTTATATCATTTAAAAATATCTCAAATAAATACATAATAAATTGCATACATAAATATCCCAATTAAATACACGAATAATAAGGAAATAAATATTTTGAATGCACACATCTATAGGCTATGATAAGATTGGGGATCCCCCTACACGAGGACGGCTCTGTAGAATTCTACTCGACAATATTTGCCATACTGAAAAACATAATGGCATTGGAAAAGTCAGGAACCAGTGAGTGTACATATGCTCAACTATTTGAATTCTTTACAGGTTCTTCGACAACCAAATCCAACCAAAGATTGCAAAGGAAACTCATCAACACTTTTCCTAACATTTCAAGACAAATCATAGAAAAACTTGTCCCGGTCTTCCACGATGAAGGTCCCATTAGGTCATTTTTCCTTATGAGTGAGCTTCTTTAGACATGGCTATTGTAAGCATGGTCAAAATCTATACGGCCAAGTTGTTATACTACAATTTTAACCATTCGAGGTTTGCCAAGTACTCCGACTCGAGCAGTGACACTGAAAACTATGCAAGATAATATCTGCTGGTTCTAAAAACCCATTATATAGTGGAAATTTTATAAATATCGTTTATAGTCATTCACATCAAGCTAATACCGTGCATAATTAACCCTTTCATGCCCAATATATACTGTAGTGAACAAAGAATTTGTAAGACGAAAAAACGTATTTAATAATAAATTTTTCAGATCTTTAATAAATATTTAATTAATGTAAGTTTTGCTACTTAAGTTAACAAAATTTCATAATTTTTAAGTATTATGAAAGCCTTGAAATTTGCGTGTTTTTAATTTGTTATATCTTGAGAATCAAGTTTTGTTTATTTTTGTTTAGTCTTATATGATAACTTAATAAACCTACATAATTATACTTGTATTTTATTTATAAAAATTAATAATTATGAAATTCTTCACTATTTCAGATATATGATTAAATATTAATTGTTCAAAGTATAAAGGTTATTAACTTTCGGACGCCATTTTCGATGACAAAATTGGACTTATAAATTAATAAAAAAATAATTAAACGTTGGAAATAATATATAAACTAAAGCTATTCAACATAATAAATAAAAATTAGGCACAACCCTGTAATTTAACATGCAATAAAAATGATAATAGTAGTTTGATGAAAACACGACGCGCGTGCGCATTGGTAAGCAAATTGGGTTTATTGATTTTATTTTAATGGTCATATAAAATTTGATATTTTTTAGTTGAATCTGAATGCAATTGCCTCTCAAAGAGACATTTTATGGATCATTTATTAAACTCATTAATATCTCATTGTCAAAATTCTAGTTTTTCTTGTTGAAGTGCAATAACTTTTGAAAATTAAATTTTTAATAACTAGGAATTTAAAAATAAGGTTTTGTCAAAAGTTCTAGTTTATAATAATTGTTTAACGAAAACGAAAAATGTGGGCACGAAAGGGTTAAAATATATTTATGAATGGGTATTTCAGCATGTATAAGTTTAAACACTGATACATTAGCTGTGAAAGCGCAATTATGATGTCAATGTAAAAATCTAACAACTTTGCTTTTTAGTTACATGTATAACTAACACGGAAAGTTTCGAAAAAGACCTTAAATTCATTTAGGCGAAAATATATTTAATTGCAGCAAACTTTACCTATCTAGTCAAGCTAATTTATAGCGTACAAATAAACTCTTTTTTATTTGGTATTGTAGGAAACCCCATTTTTATAGTCTAAATTTATTTGCTGTGATACATAAAAATAAAATGTTTATACGTCCTTCAACCTCGAAGTGTCGTAACAGACACCACAATAGAGGATAACTTTTGAGTGAATCTTTCATTGTACATCAACTTTGTGCGTATACGTCGATAGTTGGAATAAGCTAAAAGTTCGCAAAGAGTTGTTTTTATTGTTGGTATCTCGACTTGGGCGTTCCATTTGGAATAACAACTACACTTTACACTCGTCATTTATAAGAACTTGAATGAATGAGTTTCTTTTAGTTGACTTTAATAATTTAAGTTGTCAAAGTGGGGTCATTCGTACGCATTTTACACGTGTTTGCAAACTGAGAATTGTTGAAAGACCAGCTTTTCATAGACAGGAATAAAATAGAGCGGCCATTAAAAGGCACAGTTAAAATTCCAAATAATATAAAGATCAACACACTAACTGCGCGAGTACTACACAAAATAACGTTTGTCTAAAACACACTTCATGGCGAATTTGCGCGCGCTAACGCGAAACCGCAGTCAAACATCGTCGTCCGTCCGTCGACAAAATTCTCTAACTATGGATGCCCCATGGATATCATACTATATTGAAACGTTGTCATCATTGTGCTTGAACAACACCCTTAAGCCCACAGCCAACATCATCGCGGTAATGGGCACTTATCCCTCAATGAACTCTGATCGTTTTACTCCTTTCAGATGAAAGTTCTGCCGCACCTGCTGGATGAATCGAGTGAATTGACATGTCTCATATACGACGGCAAAGTGAAAATATATTGCATCCTAACTAAAGAGGCGTTGAAACGACTCGTTGATGGTAGTGAGCACTTTTCTCAAAAACACCTCCATGGAGCTACGATAAGGTTGTTGGAATTTCGAGTTAGTCAGCGAGAAAACGTAAAAAATTCGTTGCCCAAAATCATATGAACAATTGATTAGTGTATGCATTTCGAGCCGTTCTTAGAGTTGAGTGCCGTAGAAATTGTAAAGAAGGGACCAGTCGTCGTCCATGTCAACCCAAAGTCAACACCTTCAGTGTTCAAGCATAATTCACGAGCCGAGGAAAACTGGCAAAAATTCAAATTAGCTCATTTCGTGAGAGAGCTTTCAACAGCAGTGGGAGGAGGAGAATCGCACTCTGTGACGAACACAAAAACTTTTGACGAGTTGTTCGATGGCTCCACTAAAACATCAAACTGGTCTGAGAAGACCAACACCCAATCCAACCTGAGGCCATTTGATATGGTTTTCGACAAATTCATTGAGACTATCGATGAGTACGTGATCAATAAAATCCCAAGACTTAAATTGAATAGCCTAACCAACACCTACAGTAACTATATCAATCACATCACAAGCACACGAAACCAATGACTGACACGAGTTTAGATGATGATCTATCAAACGACTTCCCTGTTAACCATGGTATCTAAATCCGCTCAATTTGTCGATATAATTAATCTAGTTATTGCGCCGAATGACTATTCTACTGACGAACAATGGGAATTGGCGCAGATACACAACATAATAATAGAAGACTACAGCAAGTTGAACGACAGTCAAAAACCAACTAATTCGCAGCAATGAACACACACACTTTTACACCCACAAATAGATTTGAATAAAAACGAGTTTGTTTAAAACGAACAGCAAACACCAATGTCTGAGTAGCCCATCAGTACTTTGGGTAATTTCTATCCTATATCAAACACGAAATCATCATTAGAATATAGTGTGTATACGAGTACCATGAATCTTATAGTTTTGTTGTACCAGTATACGGAGTATGCCGTGGAGAAGACGGTGAGCTAGATGAATTGAGTGAAATGCGAACGCACGAGTAGTTACGTAGCAAGTGGCGAAGCACAGTGCAGTTTGTGTGTGTCGTTGGTTGCGACATATATCCCTCAAGGCGTGGTTCAGCATTTTGGCAATGCGCGAGATTTTCAAATATGAATTGTCGTAATTAATCGTTTGATTTGTCGTTGCGGTGCACATCTGAACAGATGGTGCTTTGCCAAAAACTCCAATTAAGCAGTTTTTGTATCAACGAATAGGCTTAAACAAGACACCAATTCGGCCATTAAATGTTCTTCAATTTTAAACACCGGCGGACGTCGACTAACATCGTCTATAGTTAAAATATTACATTGAAACATTTAAATCGTTTCGTTGACTGCTTCGCGTGTCTAGCTATACATACATACATATCGTTGATTGTTATTATTATACTTAAGTTGAAAGTACAGTTACGCTGCAATTTTTAACTGACTGCGCACACTCCGAATTTGAAATCGCAAACTTCAAACAGACTGCGAAGGAATGTGGATCATAAGAGGCAGGTTCGTGAGAGTCATCCCGATGCTGCGCTACAGGAAACACTGGAAGCAAAAGATTTGGTTCAATTACTTTTTGTGTATAGCTTTCACTTGGTATGTGTATCGATCAGGGATGATGTATGATGCTGTAAGTTGTTGCGTTATTATTAGTCGGCACACGCTCAATAACTCTAGGTGGTGTTCGTTAAGGAGCCGGTTCGGGGAAGTTTCTGGAGACAAAACCATTTTAAGAATGATAGCTACATGGCCTATTTGCTGCGACACATGCCTGAGATGATATGAATTTGTTGTCGGCCGTTATTTCATTTTTATCATTGATACATATATGCGAATGCGCCGTGTTTTATTGATAGCGCGAGATCTTGCCGATTTTTCGCAAAGAGCTGGGTTGTTGAATTTGTGGGGTTCTGTCAGTTTTTGTAATTTACGCCCATTGCGTTGTTCAACACAACCCAAACAGTTGCTATTATATTTTGATGGCTGATACATCTGTCGATACCTTCTGTTTGTCATTGCGCATGCACATTACGGAATTTTCGTTGTAACGCAATTGAAAACTCCCGCATATTAAACTACATCTGTACAAGTTGACAGTTAATTTAGAAACAAAAGTTAACCACGAATACACAATGAAATGAGGAACGCAAGCAAGTGATTTATATAGAAAATTGAAAAGTCGAACTAATGCTTATAAAGTTGAGGTAAAAAACGGTTGGTGTTGACTGACATCTAATCAGAGGAACACAGCGAACCAAACACAACGTGCGACATGTGAGACCGATGGCTAATGGAAGGGCGGAATGGTAGCCGAGTCATGTTTAGCGTTGTAGGTTTTCTCAATCGGATTTTGCGCGGGTGGCACCGTGTTGTAGTTGTTGGAGATGCGTTTGGAGTTGTCGTCGTCTTGTTTTCTCCAGAGCCGAATTTGCTAGAACGAGCATTAACACGTTTTTACTTGCAGCATAGCTTCAATTTATAATCTCACTAGCGTTGTCCAGTTACAATTAAATTGATTTTTCAATTAGTTGGTTTATTTTAAAAATTAAAACAGCAACTTATTCAATAGCACCTGAATAAATTTAAAACCTGAAAAACTTATAACACACAACGAATAATTCAGCAAAAACAATGTAGATATAGACATTCAGTTTAAACACATAATTCAGTTGGAAAATAATGGAATTTTGAGGAAAGAATTATATGAAAAATAAGGTTAATCTCCATTTTAATCCAAATCACGATTTTAAATGCTTCATATCTATAAAACTGTAAATGCTGTAAAATATCTACGTAGATCATTAGGTACGCTGTTAAGAGTTCTTTTTGCGCATATAATTTACACACACTAAAAATGCTTAAATAATGAGAACAGAGTTTGCACATGCGTACTGATGTGTACACACGGACACTACTCTTTTATATATATAGTAGATATAGACTAAATTGAATTATTTGATTAGGTTTAATTAAATACTTATTAGTATGTTTAAATGCATAGTTTTGGTTGGTTTTCAAAAATATAATCCGATTAGCGAGTCAAGTAATCGGATTACAGTACAAATTGGTTGTTATTTCCTAATTTTAGCAAATGTGGGTCGGTGAATGTTTGTAATATTAAACTTAATAATTAATAGCATTGATATGACCATGTTCATATCAATACCGTGGAGTGTTTGTTCATGATAATGAGCAATCGACTTACCGCGTAAATTTAACAGTACTAATATTAGTTTAACATTGCCCAGCTACAGAACTCTTCTCTTGTAGTTATTGTTATGAGTAACATTTTAAATCAGATCCAATCAACGATTTTAACCTTATTGATCCACTTTAAGATGCATATTCCGACATGCTGTTTAATCCGATAACATAAAAAATTAATACCCGCGTTTGTAATTATTTAATAGCTTCATTTTCACATCAACCTACGAAACAAACTTTTTGAACAATTCGTTAGTTCCCTTAATGTGGGGGTTTAAATTAATATAATAGTTTATTAATTTTTACAGTAACAAAGCAATTTAATGGGGTTCAAAATGGTCATCCATTTTTGAGTCGGTGTAATGTGTATTAAATTTAACAATCTAAAAATTAAGTGAGAATTCGCTTTAAAATATTATGTAATCAACACCCTCCATTTAATGCAACAACCCACTCAAACCTACCGAGCAACACTAACTCGTGCGCCATTGTTCTATATTTAACGTATAAACACAATTATTAAAACTCAATCGCGCTAAAAAGCCACATCACTAACACAACTGATCACATTCATATGTTGTGTTTTACCATTATGAGCGTCGGGTCAACAATCTCCATGGTTTCCACTATCCGCAGAATGTCCTTCGTGGTCCACAACACCTGGTCTTTAGCAACAATTTACAATTAAACACAGCAAGTAGGTACCTCCAATTGAATCAGAAGGCGTGGACTCAACCTTAAAAGGAATAATCGACTCTATCATGGGTGCACCCAAAAACAACTACCGGTGAGTTGAGTATCACACTCAATGTAATATTTTCGGTAACTCCCTCCAAAGTGATATTCATGTACAACATGTAGATGAACACATCAGACTGTAAGTGTGATTAGTGTGTGTGTCATAGATACACCTACTTTATCGCCGGACTTTGAGATGCGATGAGTCCCTTGCACTTCAACCATGCCATTCATTTGGCTTAAAGTTGTTACAAACCATGCATGTCAGTTGATTCAAGCTTACAAGTGTGGTCGAGAAGTCAACTGAGAAAAATCCATAGCAGCACTTTGAAACTATAAAACACAGCCAATGTGATAAACTTTCATTGATCGTCCACTCAAAATTACACTGTAATCACCGGCTGCTTGACAATCCTCAAGGTACTCTTTATAGAAGTTTCTATAATAGTTCAATTGGTTTAAATTGTTGATACGCGAATTGAATCAATCATTTTTCAATTGCATTCTTATGAAAACCAAATTATAATTCTTGGTTTATTTGGTTGGATTTTACAGTTGTTAATCATTAGAAGCATCACTTTTGGGAATTTATTAAAGTGACAATAAAGAGATGAAAGCACTATATTTTAGTGCATCTACGCCTTAGTTTATTAAGTATCTGTCAAATAATAAAAATAAACACACACTGCCATACATTAGCACTGGTGGTTTGATGAAAAGTGAGAGTACAAAATACAAGAAAGCTTTTAGAATATAAGTTTTCTACACATCTATGTTTACAAATAAATTGTTAACTTTGAAAAAGAACTAAAAATTGAATAAATAGCTCCTTTTGACCTTGTGCGTATTTTTATTCAGTGCAGATCTAATAGTGTGCTGCTCTATAGATTGTTTTAATCGATGATGATAAATCAATTCACTAGTCAGCACTTTTTCCAAGGGTCACAGTTTGACCACCCAGAGATGAAGATTAATTAAATAATTTTGTCGATCGAATATTCTGTTATTCAGCTGCAAAGTAACATCACAACCAATAAAAGCTACTTTAAATGACTAACAAGAACCAACTGTAGAGTGGAGAGTGGAGAATTACCTGGCCACTGTTTCTATATCGGATTGACTATCTTCCACCACGTTCAGCTCCAAAATGATAGACTGGTTGTTTTCCAAGTTGCAAAACACCTCCTGGTCTTCTGGAACCTCTCTCAACTCACTATATTGTGCTAAAGTGTGCTTAAGTTGAAGGGTTACTTCACACAAACCGACTTGAGAGGAACCACACACTTCAAGTATCCACTGAAAAGTTCTTTTTCCTTGAGAGGATTAGTGGTAAACGCGTCAAATTAAATAATCTGATACCATTTTAAAAACTCGGGCCGTTGTCTAATTCATACGCATGCGTATACAAATAGATAAGCGTTATTTTTGCGTAGGAGCAGGGAAAGCGTCATATGTTTGTGTTTAGAGAGTGTATGCTACCTTTACTGGTGACCAATGTATACATTGGCACACTGAGATTATTTTGATTTGCGTGGAAGCATTAATTATTAGGTCTTATTGTATGAAATAAGGGGAGATCAGCTTCGATGCTCTCCACTGAAAATTACCAAAAACCATACACAAATAACATTAATAATAATATAGTACGATCAACCAGTAACTATGTTGTTGAAGTACAACGATTGGAAGACGACCCCAATTGTTGCAATATTTCATCGAGCATATCCAGAGGTTTCTCCAAAGTAAACTCGATCCAACAAGGGCATTGACTGATGCGTTGTCGTGTGTAATTTTCACCAAACCCCTTTACAAAACTCACATAGGTGGTACAAAAGTTGATGAGATTGTAAACATCTTCGTAGCTGGTCTCTTTTGCTTGGATGATTTCCATTTTGAACTGGTCAAAATCAAACAACTACAAATGTCAAAAATTAACACACACACGCAAATTCTACTGAGTATTGAAATTCAGTCACTTTTATCACTTCGGCAGGTTTTAGTCGAACAATAGTTTTGCTGTGTATTTTTTGTAGCACGTTGTGAAATGGACACAACAGGAAAATGTTGTTTTCCGAGTAGTTTTGCGCGTAAACTCCCTGTTCGTAACTGAAAATACGTATGCCACCACCAACCTGTCGAATTATGTATTGGGCCTATAGAGCAATCCAAGTTATACACGCACACATATGTACCAACACTTTCGCCTATGTTGTAACTTTTAGCTTACATAGATTTTTCTTGCAAGATTTATGATTGATCCTATAGAAAACTTTCCAAGTGTGCAATCACTTGCATATCCGTCTACTATAATGTAGGGCAGTGTTGAATGTCGGTGTGTGGCCACTTTCTGTTCATACTCATAGTAGGCTATTCGGCATCGCATTCTCAAACCCTAGTGGTAGTTGTGGGGTTAGTTCTCATTAGCTGTTGTTATCTAGATGATAAGTGGGCTATTGTGAATTGGTCACAACCAGTGTTAACTTAGTGTTTTTGTTCATGAGTTGTCATGGTGATGCAGTGCTCATCCGTGATAGGCCAAATGATAGCCCATTGAATGTACACAACAAACCCCCTTAGTAACGGCATATCCACTATAACACGAGCCTTTTGTCCATTTCTAGTATTTGGACACTGCTGTGAATAAATCTTTTGTCTATTATATAATAATATTTAATCAAAGTTTTATTATTCAACTGTTTGGGGGTTTATTCTTAGCGGGTTTCAGTGGCGACATTAAAGCAGCTATTATAGAGCAAGTACAATAGCTGGATTATTCTCAAAGTTCAGTCACATTTTGAACATGAAAGGTTGTTCCTAACCGACACACAAACATAAGCGTCATTTATAAATTACGTTATTAGTATTTTCCTGAAGTGGCACAAGCTGAATGATGGCACAAGACGATTTTTAGTTAATAGTGTCATTACATTTTTTGATTAATAACTATTTAACTCATAGAGAAGTTAGTTAAAGATTTTATCGGAACAAATTCCAGCAGCGGAGAGCCTAGTTTGACATAAAATATAATATGAATTTTTTGAAAATACAAACACTTAAACATTCTTTTTTTTAAATAATTAACTGATACTTCGTGTTTTTTATTAATTTAACGGAAAACGACGGCAATAATTCAAACTTTTCAAATATATTTGCTCTTTGGCACTATTTGAAAAAACATTAATATTTTTTATCAAATGTCCACTTGTTTTCATTGTCTCGTGGCTTATAAAAACTAATTTAATCCGTTGTTTTCAAACTTGAAACAATTGGTTGCTTTGTCTAGTTGGGACAAATTTCATAAGAGCACATGTTAAGGCACGAAGAAAAGTTGGCCAAATACAAGTGTAACATGGAAGATTCTGATATCTAACCTTTGCATCTTTTCCAAAAATAGGTATTAGTGTGATTAAAAATGGCGTCCGCGCTAAACCACCGTCCGGTTCTGCATTTTAACCAAGATAACTAAATCTGGTTTTTAACAAGTATGAAAGTAACTCCTAATATAAATTTCGCGGCAATAGGGGATAAACGATAATTGTTTAATTTAGATTTGTATTCGAATTAAATAAAAAAACTAAGTTATATCCGTATAACAATTCTACACGCCACATTATGAGATGTTCATTGCTCGGAATAAATCAAACTCCGTTAGTGGACTATCAGGTGACTGTCAAAGACACACCTCGTTCACTGAACAGTGCTACAAACGCAGATGCGCGAGTTGCCGTCGACTAAAACCGACTGTTCAAGGGATGTCGTCTGATGATGATTTAACTGAACATTCTCGTAAGTTTGAAACTCTATGCGTGTTCGCCGAGTAGAGTTTAATTTGAGTGAATAAATTGCAGCAAGCCTCTACGCTATACCAAATAATCTATGCCTAAACCAACATAATTGACAGATGATTGACGATGTGTTTAGGAAGTAGCTCTGGTCAATTTAAAAATCATTCCATAGCTACGGTTAGTCTCTATCAAATCAACAGTAGTTACTAGTGATCTGTAGAAAAGAAAGAAAAGAGTGCAATTCCTCGATGACGAAGCTGACACTACAGAACAAATGTCTTCGTCGGTCAGTCATCACCATAAAAAATCAAAGCATTTGTCCAGCGAAAAAGCTCACCAGAAAGAATTTCTAGAAAGCGTTCTTTTTAATTCGGACGACAGTTCCGATATCGATAGTGAGCAAAAGTCCACGTTCACTGCGCCGGATTCTCCCTTTAATGACAGGCGTCAACCAGCTAATGTAATTGCTGTTGTGTCAATTAGAATGTGTACGATAACAGCACTCGTTCATAAAGGAGCAGGCACATAAGACCAAAGATGACACTGTTGATCGTTATACTCGAAATATTTTGGACAGGATGGATTTCAGTGATTCCGGTATGTTTGTGGTTGATCGCACATAGCTACCGTTGCTGTTATCTCACTTGTGTATGTATAGATGATATGGACGATTTTATTGAGCACGATGATTCCAATTTTGTCAACAAAAGAACTGCTCAAAGAGCGACCCATAACAGTGCACACTTGACCACGCAAAGAAGCGTTCGCCACGGTGGATCGGAGGTTGACAGAGATCAGCGATATAACGAGTAACTAACTTTGCATAAATCATTGAAGTGCTGTCTAACGAGTTTAATTCGTTAATACTGCTGAATTATTATTTGTTTATCGATTTCGAGCAATGCCACTTTCCTTAGTCAGGTGTTCTATCGTCTGGTCATTTCTTACTTATTTTTAAGTTTGTTGCATTCCTATTATTTGTAATTCTATCCAATGGTCGCGCAACATATTGTTGCGCTACTTTATTCGTTTTAACTGGGCAATTGCTCATTAAAATTCTTTTTAGTTGGGGTTTGACGGACTAATTTTTCATTGATAAATACCCCGTTTTTGGCCAGATTATCTTCTGCCTGCTTTATATTGCTGTTGTAATGGAATTTATTGGATAATTGCTCACACGATGTTCTCAAATTATATTTTAAATTGGATAAAGATATCTATTGTATGTGATTGTTTATTGGGTTGATAATCGCTTGCATTCTATAATTGCTTACACGATGTTCTCAAATTATATTTTTAATTGGATAGTCGCTTGCACGATTTTAATTGATGATATAATGGAATTTAATTAGAGTTTAATTGCTTGTACGATGTATTTGATTTTTAATTGGATAGTCGCTTGCACGCTTTTAATTGCTGGAGTAATGGGGCTTAGATGGATAATTGCTTGTGTAATGCTATCGAATTAAGTTCCATTTGGACAATCACGGGGCTTTAAAAACTCGAGTGCCGAGTAGTCTCGATTCTCTAAAAATTTGCATTGTCCTGGTATTTTGAGATATGCTGCTAATTTTAGACTAAATTACTTTTACAGAAACTTTACTTGAGACGTTCTATTTTATTTGTTAAATTCCACAAAGATGTTGCATAAGATAATATACCTACTGTATATATAAAGAAGGATTGAAATCGTCGTCATACTCGATGGCCCATGAGTTCTATTGGTTTTTTAAA
The DNA here is from genome assembly GCA_027122695.1 of Merluccius productus. Taxonomy (NCBI): domain Eukaryota; kingdom Metazoa; phylum Chordata; class Actinopteri; order Gadiformes; family Merlucciidae; genus Merluccius; species Merluccius productus. The sequence continues at coordinate 29,535 of JAOPJI010057131.1, forward strand.
AGTGCAACAAACTTCTTTTTTAGACAACTAAATACTCTTAATTGTGTATCAAGATAACTAACTTTAAGCGCCACAAATGCACGCATCTTTAATTTTTACCTATCATCATTTCAATGATCAAGAAATATTTAAATTGACATAAAATGGGGTGGATAATGTAATAAATATATTTACTTTGACTAAGAATGGTTAATGAATCTAAATAGTTGAACTGACAAACTACGCAAACGGAGTTACCTTATCCTCTATTAAATAGCTCGAATATAAGAATCCCGTAATTTAACAAATGTTTTGGCACTCGATTTTCAGAGGTCTATACTAATGACGCGTATGCTTCTAGCCAACTCTGTTATAATTAGTTCAATGGTGCTGCACTATTTTTTGTTGTGACATGCATGAACAATAATCTGTGATGTAGTCGAAGCTATCGGCTGGCACTGGACATCTTTGGAGATAATTTCGACACAGCGAATATTTACCAACAACAAGATAACGATGGGTACGTGTCAGACGATAGCGGAAAGCTATTTGGGGACGAAGACGACGACAGAGATGACTATTCCCAGTCTACAACTGCGACCAACCGTCGTAACACAGTTCAAAAGTCTATTCACGAGGTACACACAAACAGTTAAATAAACTGCTGGGTTGCTAACCAATCAGTTTTAATGCTCAATAACACAGAAATTCAGTGGAAATAATTGTTGTATGTAGTTGTATGAACCTGGTGAGCTCAGGAGGCAGTTTCTCACCACTTTCGATGATCAAGTGCGAACCAAGGATGTTCCAGAAAGATTTCAACTTCGCTCCAATGCTGTCACACCTGCTGACGACGAAGAGCTTCAGAAAGAAGCCAAGTGGATTTACGACAATTTTATTGGCACTCCTGCGACATTACTCACATCTGACAAGCGCGAACCGACCGCTTCATCCTCCCACGGTAGCACTAGAAAACTCGCGCCCATTGATCACATCTCCTACGTCAAAACTGCATTGGACTTGATTCGAAATGAATCTTGCGAGGTGCCGTTCATCCACATGTATCGTCATGAAAACATCAACGGCGTATTCAGTGAGGATGAGCTTTGGACCATATACAAGGCTGATAATAAGTGGTGCAGCTTCTCCAACAAAATCAAGCAATTTAGCGGCTACTTGGAACGCTTTCAAACCTACCAGTCATCACCCCATGGCAACAACCCCAAGTTTCACTACCTCATCACAGAGCGCGACTTCCACTATTTGGAGGATGTGAGCAGCGAATCGGAATTTTTTCATTTCTATAAAAAAATGCAGTTCTACAACGGCACTTACAAGAACGATTTTCTTGCCTACGAGTCCAAAAGTCAAAGTGTTGAGTCGACTTTGTCCAGCGATATTGCCCCTCAAAAAGAACCTCGTTCATTCAATAGACATCACTTCTACCTGTCGAAAGACATTGGTCAGGTGGTCGACTGTTTTGGACTGAGTTCGTCACGACTGGATGAAAACATTCATGTGGAATATCAACGACACAAACCTGTGTGCTCCGTTTCTGAATCGCCGCTCACTGTTGCTGCAAGATATGTTTCAAATGCGTTTGATAGCGGTGACAAAGTGATTGACGCTGCCGTCGACATGTACACCTTAGAGTTGAGTCATGAACAGCACCTGTTGCGATATATCTACCAGCTTTTTTTGAAGCACGCCAGACTTGACGTATCTCCCACAACATCTGGCATGGAGGAAATCGACGAGTCTCACCCCTACTGTTCATTCAAATACATTGCAAACAAGCCGGTCAAAGGTATCACATCAGAATTGATGCTCAAATTGGATCAAGCTGCAAGTTGTGAAAAACTTTTGAATGTTAAAATTGGATTGCCCGAGCATATTATTTCTGAGTTGTTGGATTATATCAAGAGTTTCCAAAGCGATGAAAATGTGTCTCCATTCAACAAAGGATGGGGTGATTTGCGTTGTTTGGCTATTGAGAAGGCTGTACTCAATCACTGTCTCCCGTTAATCGAACGAGACATCTACCGAAAATTGCTAAACGAAGCCCAGAATGATCTCATTAAGCGTTGTGGAGAAGTGTTCAAGAATCATCTCATTTACGCGCCATTTAATTTCGAACGTAAATCCGCACATGCAACGCGTTCAGCGTCAGATAATGACCAATTCGACAATGAATCATCATCTCTCATTATGGTGATATCGGTTCCACCGTCGTCAACATCGGCCAATTCTAAACGACAGAAAAAATGTTTCAATGTCAAAGCGGTCAATGGGAATATTAATCATTCTTCCTTTGCGACCGCCAGAAAAAGTCACACTGACGCCAACGACAGTGATCAATTAGTTGATGAACAAACTGTCATATCTGTTGGTGTTACTAGCGACGAAATCGGCTATGCGGTTGTTATGGATGACAATGGTGAGGCTATCGACTATGTGTCCATCAACAACGCCATTCTCCATTCTTCGAAGTTTTCCCAAAATCAGCAACCTGACAGCGGCAAATTGGCTGAATTGTCGTTCAAAAAGATCGACCAAATGCTGGACAAACACAAAGTTGCAGGGGTTTTTTTGCCGTTGCGCGGACGTGAGTACAATTTTCTGGCCGAAAAGCTGCAAACGAGGATTCAACGTGTAAGTAGTGGCAGCAGGTCCCACGTCCACCTGGTCAATCCTTTCATTAGTGATCGTCTAATGAAAGCAACGACAATCAACATGGTCCCAGCTAAAAAGTTGGAGTACGAACGTGCCATCTCCATCGGTAGATACGCGCTGGATCCGTTGGTGGAGTGTGCCAATTTGTTCGTGAACGATTGCGACTCGCTCACTTTCCTCAATGATCTGCTGCCGCCCTACCAAAAGTTCTTGGACGTGGACAAACTTCGCGGCGTATTTGAAGAGAAATTGGTGTCGATCGTTAATGAGATTGGCGTCAATCTCAATAGGGCGTGCACTACGAACTGGTATTCAAGTTTGTTGCAATTTGTGTGTGGTTTCGGCGCTAGAAAAGCGCAACGACTCTTTTTCGATGTGAAATCACTGAACGAGACCGGCAGATTGAACAATAGAACCCAGTTGGTTACGATGTGCAATCTTGGACCCAAAATTTTCATGAATGCGGCTGGCTTTCTGAAAATTGAGGGTGACAGCGACGAGGAAGGCGATATCAATCTGCTTGATGCCACGCGTATCCATCCTGAGTTGTATGATTGGACGCGAAAGATCATGGTTGACGCGCTTGACATCGAAGAGACCACCAGCAGTATGGGCACCTTGAAAAAGTACGACTACAACGAAATGCTCGTCACTCTACGCGGCGATCCCTCCAAACTGAAAGAACTCGATTTGGAGGTGTTCGCCCAGGAACTCATACGTCAAGGTGTGCCACTGAACAAGAAGTACTCGCTCGAACTCATCACCACTGAAATGCTGAAAGAATTCCCGGATTATCGCGCCCATTTCAACCCACTCACCTCGGTGGAAAAATTCTGGATTCTGGCAAATGGTGGCAGTCGAATTGATATCTGTGAGACGCTGGAGTATTCCACGCTGTCTTCAAAGCATCCTAGCGAACTGTCGCGTTTCCACAATGAAGATTTGGTGCCGGTGTACGCTGGCAAGTATGTGTCCTTCGTGGCCACCAGTTTCATTTGTAGACGTCCGGACCCAGATGAAATCGCCAAGGCGGTTCCCGAGAAAGACATCGACTCGCAACGTTGGAAATGCCCCTTTTGTTTCGAGCACATCTCCAGCGATTTGAAACTGTGCTGGGACCACATCGAAAACATCTGTCCTGGCAATGCTGTTGCTGTGAGTGGCGTTTTAGAGGGGTTCTATGGCGCCATCACTGGGCTCATTAATTTGGCGCATGTGAGTGACAATCCGCCAAAGAATATCAAAGAGCGCATTCGCAAGGGCATGCACATCACATGTGTGGTGTTGAACTTGAAGTTGGACAGGCTTTCGGTGGACCTCACGTGCCGATCGTCAGACCTGTGCGACAAGACCAACAACTGCCTCAACTTCAAACGAGACGCCTACTACGACTTGAAGGCCGAAGAACAACAACGACAACTCACAAAGGAACACCACGAACAACTCAAAAAACAAGTGGTCTACCAAAAGAAGTTGATCATCCACCCAGCGTTCAAAAACGTCACGTTTACTGAGGCTGAAAAGTTGCTTGACGCCGCGCCCATCGGGGACTGCATCGTCCGACCATCCAGTAAAGGAGTCGACCATCTCACAGTCACTTGGAAGTTCTACGACGGCATCTACCATCACATTGACGTTGTCGAAAAAGACAAAACCAACTTTTTCAGTCTGGGCAAAAAGCTGTGGATCAAAAATGAATGCTATGAGGATCTCGATGAAATTGTCGCTCGACACATTGAACCCATGTCCGCCTTGATGAGGGAGGCTATCGCGCTCAAAGTGTTCAACTACGCTGAAGGTGGTAGTCGTCATAAGATGGCCTCTATTCTGGCCGACGAAAAAAAGACCAACCCTCTTCGCATTCCCTACATGTTTTCACCATCCAAAATCTACCCTGGAAAGTTGTTGTTGGGCTTCCTCCCAAGAAACACTCCATTGTTCGAGTATGTTTCCATTGTGCCTGACGGTGTCAAATTCAGAGATATCATTCACCAGTCATTCGGCGATTTGGTCAAATGGTTCAAGTTGAATTTCAACCAATTTTCCATCAATTCTTCTTACTCCTCCGCTGCTGCTGCTGCTGGCGGCAATAAAACCCCCAACACTTACAACAATCCCAGATCAACTGACAAAACTTTGTCTAGTAAGTTGGCCGATTGTTCTGTGTCCCCATTGAGTGGTGTTGCCACCAATAAAACAAGCATTTTAACAAGGACTCCGCAAACTGCTCTCTCTTCGCATGGACATTTTAAAACTCATCATGGTCATTCTTCAAATGCTGCCGGTGGAATCTCCAAAAAGTCACTTTCATACGGTTTTATTGGTGTTTGTTTCATGTTCTTTTAGTTGATCATTGGCTCAACCTCCTCCAGTGTTTGGAAGTGTACAGATGTCGTTTTACTTGTTAAATTCTTTCTATGTTTAGTCTATTGCTGTATATGAACAAATTGTTATTCTTAAGTGTGTTTTTGTGCGCGAAATGCTCAATTTGTTTTTTCGTGTCTTTCAGGTTTACTGTGATAATTTGACTGCTTAAATTTAATATTTGAGTTAACATTGAGTTCCACGAGTATTAACAACATTTAATTTGGCCTCTGATGATTGATATTTTGTGTGGCAATATAATTTGAACTGTCGGTCATCGGCGTTTGTCGTGATATGAAAATTTAGTTTTTATAGCAATACTTGTTTAAATTTTGTGTACTGTCAACAAAACTATATATTCAATACATGTTAATTTTGTTAAACATGGTATATTGGAAAATAGACGTGAAATCTTACAGTACGACAAGTCGTGCGCACGACGAATGCATTAATTTGGACTTTTCCCAACGCTCCTTTCGATTGAACATTCCCCAATGAGCCTGGGTGTTAGTTGATTTAATATAGACGTGCTAAGAAATGAATAAACGACTTTTGTTCCTCTTATAGTTAATTTGAGTTAAAGAAATTATTGTAAAAAGTTCATTTCTAAACACTCAGATATTCTAGATCATTAGTTAGTGTGTTGTAGACAACGAGATTTTTTAGAAAAACTGATAACAAAGCTTCACTATGGACTGAGCGACGAGCTGTCTGGAAGAGTATAAGATTATATTTTATCGCCAGTAAGTTTTATACTTTATTATAAAGCTTTGAGTTCAACGCATTTTATGATGCTCTCTATATGCTATTGTGGTGGAGCGTTCATGCAGAAATATAAAGAGGAATCGCGCTAGCAACACCTTTTAATTAAACACTATGGCGATTGTTTACTGAATGAACTGCGATTCAATATTGAGTAGCACAGTATTGCATTCATCACCATAGCTTGTTGAGGTTTTGGTTAACAAGTTAAATAGTTCAGTTAGTTGAACAGATCACTATCCTAACAGAACAACCCAATTATGAGCGGTGATGCTTGTGCGAATTGGAATGTGTTGATTTATTCGTATAGAAGCCAACCTACGTGTAGAAAAGGATTGTAGTCCACACATAACTCGCTGTAGAAGCAACATTATTAAAATGAGCAAGGAAAAAAGAGATCAGTCTAAAAAACCCCCTTATTTGGGAAACAGAAGCTATCAGTTTGCTGAGTTGGTTAGTTTATTCGAAAATAAGTAATTATCGTTTATTTTCACGTACATTACTTAATCGTGGTGTTATTCAAAGGCCATCGCAAAAAAGCCAGGAAGACGATAGTAATATAACCGAACAAATGGCTAGTTCCACCCTGAAAACAACCTTAGTAGATCATTGTGACATGTCCATCAACAGTCTACCAAAACATTCCCAAAACGACAACGATTCAGGCAATTTAGAGGAGTGTACTTCCAGCTTATTTCAAAATAATGCACCACTTGAAGTCACACCGAACACCAATGGAATTGACTCTAATGCAGAACCGGCAACTAAAGCAAACCCCTCTGTTAAATGGACTAAAATAAGAAATAGTATTAAAGGACTATTCAAAAAACCTAAAGTTGGCCGAAACGATTCCAATCAAGAAATAACCTGCGTTCCAAAGGAAGAAAGAAAAATGGTTGTCAAACAACAACTAAAAGTATGTTTACAAGGATTAAAAACACTTCCCAAACAAAGAACTACGCAACACTCTCAACTCGCTGAGAGTATTTTCAGTGAGCCCAATAAAACCACCTATAGTGTGTGTGGAATCGACTTTGATGTCTACAAGTATAGCATGTGCAATGGCTACGGCTGTAGAAAGTGTATTATCACTCTGCACGATATTGCTCACAACCCAAAGTCAAATTTCGGAAAACTTTTCTCTGACCCTCAACTTATTGAGCCCATCAACAATGAAACCTATGACACTTTTCATGTGTGTTTGCCAGGCCACAGCGTGGAGAAATGTAGCTTGATACGACGTTATCCAGGATTCGCTGAATTATCGAGAATGATAACTATCCTTGTGACAGACAACTTGAAAATAGAGTCCTGTATTGGTGTGGGAGTCGGTGCGGGTGGTGACCTCCTCATAAGAAGCTCACTGTTAGCACCCTCGTTATACAGCCACTTGGTGTGTGTTAATGTGAAATTGAGGTCAATTGAGCGAATCAAAATAATGAAATATCCGTTCATCTTCAGTCCTAGGAGTGCACACTTGACCAAGTACGGAGTGGACTACTTTGAATCCAATTGCATCAAACAATTCTGCGCTAGTACTGTAAACATTGAGTCGTTGCGTCGATACAAACACTTTTTGAGAGAATTCAAAGACAATCCAAACCTTGCTCAACTCACCTTTAGATATTGGAAGCGACCTGACATTGACTACTACCGCGAGCAAATATTTCGCAGACTTGAGTCCATCCCCAAGATACTTATACAGCCAAAAGTGCTAATTATTGAAGGACATGTCAACCCAGATAAAAACACCAAAGGTGATATACTCGATTTTCTCTATCCTGGAAAACGTATGTACAGAGGTTTTGAAAACGGATCAAAACTAGTTCTAGAAGAATACGCCGCTCAATCGGCCAAGCTGATTGTAAAATTTATTAACGATAAACTACATTAGCGATAGATCAACTATGCTCACTGTGAACTCTAGTTTTAGGTACAGTGTACAAAAACAATTATTTACTAACGAAGATCATATTTTGTTTTAAATTTTGGTTTTTTGCGTGCTTTAAATTTAGTTGCAACTTTATTCAAATTAATTTTTATTTACACTTTGATCTCTAGTTGCATTAGTTTAATTATGTTAACAATCATTTTCAACTTGAACTCATACTAAAATACATGAGATGAAAGTGCGTAGATCATTGATAACAGCAGAAATAACTAGACACTAGATATAGTTTTGTCGAAAATATACGAATATTCTGTAAATAATTTGAAAAGATGCCCCCATCTGCACTATAGTAAAAGTAGCATCGTTGTGTAGGAATGAAATGAACCAAGGCAATAACTACCAATTAGTCGGTCTAATTCTCCATGCAGAAAAAAGTATTTTAATGCTCTGCAAAGAAGAATCATGCATATAAATGCATTCTTTTGAATGTGCTAATAAATCGCTGTGTATTGCTTCGTTCGTTGTGATCTATATTTAAAGATAATAATATAAGGTGTATATAAGGCATACCATAGCATGGGCTGAATGTAGAAGCTTTCTGTCTAACTTGCACAAGGTTTTTATCAATTTCTACAAGCAAATTATTTTGATTTTCAACCCTTTCGTGCCCAAATTTTTGTTTTCGTTAAAAAATTATTATAAACTAGAACTTTTGTCAAAACCTTATGTTTTAAATTCCTAGTTATTAAAAATTTAATTTTCATAAGTTATTGCACTTCAACAAGAAAAACTAGAATTTTGACAATGAGATATTAATTAGTTTAATAAATGATCCATAAAATTACTCTATGGGAGGAAACAGCACTCAGATTCAACCAACAATATCAAATTTTATGTGACAATTAAAATAAAATCAATAAACCCAACTTGCGAATTAATGCGCTTGCGCGTCGAGTTTTTCATCGAACTACTATTATCATTTTTATTGCATATTAAATTACAGGCTTGTACCTAATTTTTATTTATTATTTTGAATAGCTTTAGTTTATATATTATTTCCAACGTTTAATTATTTTTTATTAATTTTTATGTCAAATTTTGTCATGGAAAATAACGTTTATACTTTGAACAGTTAAAATTTAATCATATATCTGAAATATTGAAAAAATTCATAATTATTAATTTTGATAAATAAAATACAAAGTATAACTATGTTGTTTTATTAAGTTATCATATAAGACTAAACAAAAATTTAAAATAAACAAAGCTTGATTCTCAAGATATAACAAATAAAAAACATGCAAATTTCAAGGCTTTCATAATACTTAAAAATTATGAAATTATATTAACTTAAGTAGCATAACTTACATTAATTAAATGCTTATTAAATATCTGAAAAATTTATTATTAAATACGTTTTTTTCGTCTTACAAATTCTTTGTTCGCTACAGTATACATTGGGCACGAAAGAGTTCATAAATAATTACAAAAATAGGCTTCGATTGATCTTCTATTGCACATAAAGAGGGTAAAGTGGGTTTTATTGTTTGAATAGCCGTGTTGATTTCATCGTATAGGAAAAGTTGTGTTAATGTGCCACTATATATCCATTAGTTAATACACAGTGAAAGAACCTTTCAGTTACTCGTAAAATAAAAAGAACGTAATTGCTCCAATACACCAATTGTCGTAGACTTGATCCTCATTCATTAAACCGTCATCCTTTACAATGATAAAGCCAGCTCACAGCATAAAACGCACCTCAACCAACACATTCGAATTAACATTTTTTTTATTTCTGATTATCTCTTCACTAGAAAACACCTCTTTTGCATAACCGAATCCCGTTAACATTATATGAAATGGGTCAGTGTCGTTCTTCTTCATCACGATACTGTATGGGGACAGATTTCGATGAGCTACTCCGTTCAAGTGCAGGTATTTTACCGCTGAAGCAATCTGTCTCGTTATAAACATGACTTGATATTCAGTGAGAACGTGAGTTTCGGCAAAATCGTATAGGTTCACCGATGGAAAATAATTAAAGAATAACATATATCTGCGCAGGTGTTCAAAAATCTAAATAAATACGCAATTTAAGGTGTAACTTCAAAAGTTCATTTTACGTCAACCAATTGAATGATATTCCTATGACAGCTATAATTCAATAGAATCTAAATAACCATTACATTTTCATTTAAGCGAATTCATCATTGTGTTTTAATATAGTAGCAACACGATTATTTATATTAATTGAGTTGTACTAATTAGACACTTAGGATGTCAATTTTTAAATTATAATAAGTATTTGGTACATGTTAGTGAAGTAAACAAGAAAGTTAATACCTTAATCTCACTATAAGTGTGTTCCCCCCTCTGATACACTTCAAGATATAGATTTTGCCAGTAGCTTTGTTCTGTGTCAGATAAATAGATTTATTGGTATTGCTTGATAAAACCTAGGTTAAAAATAATTATGAAAGAATATTATAATTAACATTTGAACACTTTTATTTTACTAATAATCTGTATTTAATCACGTCAATATTGAAATAGAAAAACCTTAGACACATGGTCATGTGCATTACCATTGAATGTTAGATGCAAGTTTTACCTGTGTATATTCGAAAAAATTTTTAACATGAATATTTTTTAATATGCTTGTCTGATCTTCAAAAGTGGGTTATTCAAACTAAAGTAATTGATATATGGTATAAAAAGAGTTACTTGACGTGTTGAACTCTTTTCTCCGTGTAAATGGTTAAAGTGGTATATTGATGCGACTGGAAAACCTAATTTTTTAATCTTTGCCGTTCCTAATTTCACATTTAATAAAATGTGGCATTATTCTACGTAATAAAATACGTGTAGGTTTTAAATGTATATTTAAGTTTGGAGTAGCCGAAGGGAACGTCATCGGTGGTTCAATAGCCTTCCTTTGAACTTTCTTCAAGTTAAATTCAGTAATACTTTGATTTATTTATATTTAAAAACTTCAAAAAACTCAATTCCGAAAAACGGGTGAGATTTTAGCTCTGAGAGTCCATGTCGAGAACAAAGTCTATCGTGAGGATTCGATACAGAAAGTTTCAAATATATATCGCTGGCAGGGGAAAACAAGAAATCCGTACAGTCACTTAGTGTAGTGTCATAAATTGATAAATTGGTATATTACAAAAGTGCATTGGACAAATTAGTTGGGTTTCTTGATTTGAATATCTCAGTAGAATTGAAAAACTCGAACTAAAGCCACATCAAATATGATTAAGGTATTATATAAGACCAAAATAGTTCCATATGTGTACCAGTCTGCAGATTTATCGAATGTTTTTTTAAACATATCTTAAAAATCCGTAAAATTGTAGTAGGTAAACTTGAGGTTACTTCAGGAGCTACGTATGGTGTGGTGTTAGGTTTATTCTTCTTTAATTTGACCCAGGTTCCGGCTTTTATTAAATTACCTTTGACTAATAATAATATTTAGTACATCCAAGGGGACCATGCGTTTTTATTTTTATTCAGCGTGGGTTTTATTAACACAAGAAATATAATGAGTTACGCGATAATTTCAAATGGCCGAGGCAGTCCAAGTATAATCTATCACGATTGTTAATGAAATGTTACTACAAATATACTCATTTGGAGTGAATCTTCCGATGACATAATTATTTTGGTGAATGTGATCAATGGCAAGTGCAAGTTCAACAAAATAAAACTTTAAATACTCAATGGATACGTGCGCTTTTAACCTCGTAGTCTCTGCCGCAAACGATACAGCACCTACTGTATCTCTGAATGAAAAGCATAGGCTATCCGATTGAAGTACTATATAAAAGTTTGCCAAAACTAATATTCAATTAACATTGCTACTTTTTAGAAATGGATTTAACCAAATGTTAGACATTTTATTTAACACATCGACGTCCTGAATAAGCTTGATTCTTTTTAGTACTAAGGAAAACTGAAAAGTTATACATATTCTAATACTACTTGTTAGAGATTCTTTGAAATGTACTTGCATTATTAATTTGTTTGTGTTGTTGACGTCATTGGTGTCATTGACTATATATGTCCGCGATGAGAAGTTTGAGCTCATTAAACAAAGTTTCTCGACCATAGACTCAAGTTAACTTCCTGAAAATATTCGGAGTCGGCCATACTTAGCTAAGGAGTCATTTCCACCACTCTTGTAGTAATTTCAGTTTTTTAATAATCAAGCTATTACTGTCTGGGCCAGGGGTTGATTGTCATTAGTATCAGTAACGTCCTATACCGGTACGTTTTTGTCATATAAATATTACGAGAAGCAGTAGAAACATTACCATTGTCAAATTTTGAGGCTTACTAATCGCTATTTAATACTAAAAGGCTAGTCAAAGTATTATGCTTATCTGTGTTGGTCTTACCCTATATTGTTCCACCAAATAAACGTCTATACTACATGACTATTCGTCGTTAGTAAGAACTTGTTTTGGATAACATTAATTTAAAACAAAATAGAATTTCCACGGATCATTCTGTTATTTTTTAACAAACAAATAGGTCATTTACTCGTGAAACAAATGGAAATGTTCAACATGACTACGCAATATTTGTACTAAACAAATATTATAATTCAGAAAATATGGATTACTAGTATTATTATGAAAATAAATTTTGTTGTAATATGATAAAGTGTATGTTAATCGTGTTTTAAATTCAATAAACTAAACAATGGCTTCCAATTTGACAAAAATCTTTTAATAGTGGAAATATGAAGCAATATTACATTAATATTTTTAACGAACTATATGAAAGATACATCATGTTACATGAGGCAGACGGTATGCCATCCTTAATACAACTCATTTCGATTTTTACCGCTGCCTCAAAACTTTTTAAACGTAATATTATGAGGTAACATTAGGTGAGAGACTGGATGTAACCAAGGGATAAGTGAATATTTATCAGCGCAATTTAGCCACTGAATAGTAAGCTTATTGCAGAATTATGACACTGTGTATTACTAACAACTTGTCTAACAAAGCGAATAAATTACAACGAGCATTTGCCAATCAAAATTATTGACATTAATTCATCAATCAACAGCCACCACAAAGCGGCATAGAGAGGTAACAAAAGATTAGACGTTAAATAAATTACGTCAATATATATGCAATATTTTTTACTAAGACAGTTATACAATTATTCAAAGCTTTAGCATTTATAAGCGTCGTCCCGTTTATGCAATTCGACAATACTTTTAACAACTGTGTATTAATGCTGAACCTTTCAGAATTTAAGTGTGATACTTTGCTATTCATTTTCTAACCAAGTATAGGAACGCAGAATTTTCACAGGAATACTTAGTTGTACTGAGGGTCACATCGACTATTATATTGCTGCTATTGTTTGTTGTTTCAAACCTAAAACCCACTTAAAGTGAAAATGCGTTAAGCTGTATGTTTAAATGATGTAAAATGCAAGAAAATCCATAAGAGGAGAAATAAAGCAATATTAAATTTTATTTCCGAACGCCCGAATTGGAGTCAATATAACTATCGCTCTGTGACGCCTATTCAAGGTTCGGGAAAAACGATGAGACGCGCTGTTTTTATAATGGATACCGTTAAACCCACCTAAACCATTTTCAAACAAAAATTGACACAAACACAATTTCTTGAAAAAAAGTAGAAGCTTCGACTTCACGGCGACCATTTCGAACAATAACTCGACTAAGTTTCACTATTTCATCATTCTTTAAGGTTTGTGGGTCCAAACCACTCTCGATCATCTTCAGTTATTTAAATTAAGTTTGTAGCGATGTATCATTCTACGAAATTGTAAGAATAAAATCATTATCGCGAGACTCATAATTATATTGAGCTTAACGACATGTCCAAATCCAAACTAATGCGAACGAACGCTGACGCATCAAAAACTGCGTCCAAACTCGGCGCCCCGCGACAAGGCCACAAAGTTATCTACTTTCATCAAACGGATCGCGCCCGCACCTAGCTTCCAAGCCGCAAACAACAACTGAGAACTAAGACACTAACATTTTTACTCATAAATTTGGTAGATTGACTGTTCAGAACGAGTCGGCGGCCTTCCAAACAGAGTCCGGAAACGGTCATCGCGGAATAGCCCAAACGAGCCAAACCAAAACCTCACTCTAAACCACCGACCCAATTCATCCTCATCACAGCTTGTTCGTTTCGCTATCTATTAATAGCCTCGAAAGACATACACTATAAGAAAGATTCCTAAGAGTGCTGTCACTGATTACGCAGCTCAAAAGTAACGCTTATATTCACATCAAGTGGAACGCCAATCGATTGAAGTGACGTCATACATATCACATCTTCATTTGCATTACTTTTAAGTGCTAGCGCATAAGCTAAAAACAAATAACCCATTTTTCAACACGATAAAAAATATAACTGGAAACAAAATTGCAACCATAAAATAAATATTTGAACATACAAAAACAACACCTGCACTCGGCAACTGTCGGAATGCATTAAAAAGGTTAAATTGACACTTTACACGGCGTTTTCACAGTGTAAAAATAACCCGTCTGATTTATCGATAATTATTGTTTCTTTCTGCGAGAGTGAAATATGAGGCAGAGCATATTTGGTGTTCATCTCAACGGATGGATTATCCACACCATTCAAATTTTGGGGCGTTTTAATGTCTAGCGATGATTGTTCTCCGAAAATGACTGACTTAAAATTGTATAGTAACGACTCTACGCCATGAGTGATCATATTAAAAAGTCGAAAGATGCTTGTTGGAGGTAGAGACTGTTTTTGGATCGTTCTGAGAAGTTGTTTGTCGAATTTAGGCACATTTGAATGGTAACAGTTGTCAACGTTAAAAAAGTTAATTTGGGTGTTCATTTTGAAAAAGTCACCATTGTAGAGTTTGAACCAAAAGTGCAGGGCTTCTGTTTGGGTTTTGGGAGTTATTTTCTATGCGACGTCAAAACTCCACATGAACAGAAAAATAGTTACGTCAACAGTAAAGTTGTGGATCTCTGGATCATCTAAATTGTTGGGTTACAGCTACAATTAGTGATGGCTACTATTCACAGCAGTGCAAATGTTGCGATGTCGGTTCATAATTTTTATTCATAACAAGATGGTAGTTTTCGTTGTAAAAGTCCCAAAACGATTTTGTCATGTCATTGAGGGATTTGTCTATCCGTTGTTTTTGATTGTTGCAGAGGAAAGTGCCAAACAAGTAGCAATGACTGTGGGTGGCCAGTTTGACCTTGATTTTAAAATAAGAAATCGACTACTAGCGTGCGTATTCACTAGAAACGCTTCGTTAAATTCAAAGTGTTTAGGAAATTGCAAAAGCAGTTGATGGACTGTGTCCAACAACGCAATAAAAACAGGGCTGTATTCATCGGGGTTATCCATGGAGATTGAGCAGCGATCATGGAATTTATGTCCAAAGTCCAGCCATTCTCGTTGTATCAGCAGTGAAAACCCCTAAAGTGCGCACATTAAAGACGATTGTTACAAATTGAGCACCATATTGACTACTTTAATGGTCCTATAAAAAGGGTCTAGAAGCAGCTTGACAATAGTGTTGATTTGGCTGGTTCTGTCCCATCCGTCGGAGCAATGGACCACCACACAGTTGCCGTCTGTCAAATAGTTCATTGTGACAACGGCACCATCCATGATGGCTTTGATATGCTTTAACCAATCCAGCTGGAAAGAACTCAGCCCACTAACTTTGATTAGATTTTCATCTGTCTAAAGTCGCACTACTATAACCCCGGTGGTTGGTTGTTGTTGTTGAGTTTGCTCATCAACGCGAATTTGACAAGGGCGAACGATTTTCGAAGAGCGTGTATGTTTTCGATGTTGAGGAATTCGATATGGTCAACATTGTAATTTTCTATTTACCAAACGAAAATCCATTCGACCTCATAAAAATCATTTACGCTTATCTTCTGTGCCCCCGCCTTTGGCATAGTTCGCAAAGGCTGCATTAGCATGTCTTGCATCAACAACAACAAGCTTTCCTTCTGACCACACGACAAATTAAAATCGAAAATAGGCAGCATTACTGTTGGTTCGAATACTACTCAACAGTTCACATTCGACGTCGCACCCATACAGTGCAACCATCATCCCGTAGGGTTGAGCAGAGCGTAGCAAAGTGGTCCCATCTTTGGGATTTCTGCACAAAAGTCATTGCAACAACTTCACAATAGAGAACCTCCACGAAAGACTGATGAACCGACCTTTCGAGCGATAACTGGCCAGCAGTTTGATATCTGCGTCAGTCACAGTTGAGGGGAAAATGTGCAGTTGCGGGTAGCTATCGCACAATCTAATTTCAACATTCGCGCAACCCCCAAAATAACTGAAATACAAGAAATCGCAGTTGGCGTCACTAATTTTCCAACTGGAGTCATCAGCCAACCCCCAATGTTTCACTTCCTCAAAAAACCCCAAAAACCCTTCTAGCGGTAAAGTTTTTACGCGTGCTTTTAAATGCAAGCATACTAGGTGGTGACGTTTCGGTATTTTTTCCGCGTTGAAACACATCCATCGCGGTGTACTCATCATTGAGAGACATCAGTTGCTCAATCACGTAACAGCAGTAGTACAAATGTGAGTCTCGATTGAACTGAATTCTAGGAAAAATGACGCAACTTTTTGGTTACCTAATTACTCAAAATAAAACCCCAGTTTTGACACTATCTTGGCAACCAACGACTGTTCGTCCAGAATGATATCTTCGATTAATTTGATGGGAACCTTTAATTGTGATAAATCAACCACCCAAATTATTTTTGATATTTCACTCGTACCTCAACTCAAATTTTAATAATATAAACAAATTTAAAAAATTAAAATACTAGCTTTATATTAACGAATAACTTCAATTACTACACGAAGAATACTATCACTCCAATGGATTAGTCTGTAGTTGGTCAATAGCACAAAAGAGTGAGGCTGACGACAACAATAAACATTGCTCTCAAAGTCCAAGTACTCAAAATCCACGTTCATCTAACTCTAGCACATACTTTTTACGTAAAAGCACACCAGCAAACTTACATTTTGAGTGGATTTCTGGTCGTAAATACATGAATTTTCAAGTCGTAACAGACTCGCAGAGAATCGGATTAGATACCCTTTGTAGAAATCTGTTGTCTATTCACTACTAACTCATTTACTCATGTGTGGAGGAGGTACATTCCGCAAAATGAGAGAATATGTTAACCTCAAGTTTGTTATTTAATTAGTGTGTATGCGCAGAGCGCCTATTTATGCCAACAACTCAATTAAACACAAATTATTTTAGATTCAGGTCAACATCAAATTGTTTATAGTCTCCTCTAACTGCGCCACAAATTCAAATGTGTTTATGTGCGCACGCAATATCAGCATGGTTCTTCATGTTGGGCGCTTTTTGCGTCTCTCCAACGGCATATTTTTACCTCAGACCTTTCGCGCTAAAAGAACACTATGCAAGACGTGTATGGCCCGAGTCGAGAGTCAATCGAAGGATCCTTTTGTGAATATAATCATTAGAAACTTACCACACGAGGTCTACAATAAACTATGGCCTCGATTGAAATCCCACGAGGAGGTGACCATCTTTAAACAGCTGCTTATTCGAGACACGCGAAATGTGTTTATGGAATGTTCTTTGGAGGTGGCTGATTTTTTGAGGGGGGTTTCCGAATGCGGTATTTATCAATTGGCGGCTGTTCGGTAATAAATATTGCAAAAAGACGGGAAACTTCGATTTCAAATAGACCACATACCCTCGCACATAGCTCAGTATGCTTTCAGTTGTACACCTTGTCGTTGATGATGTCAATTAGCGCTCTTAAGACTGATGTGGTAATCCACAAAGAACTTCTCCAAAGCTCTACTATGGAAAACAGCAATGTGCTTTTTCGTATTGAGAATCCCAATGTGGCCAGATTTCGTTTCAAAGATTGCGGTTGGTTGAAGGTGTTTTTGTCTGATCGTCCAAGTATAACAATGGCGGGTGATTTTTACTATTTGGTGTTTAAATGAATTAAACTGAAAACTCTGATGTGCTCGAATTTGGTCATGATTTACATATCCAATCAAATAGTGGAATTATTTTTGACCAAATTATCGGTCGTCATATCGGTTGAACTTGACTATAATAATGGGGAACATAATTTTTATGAAGTACAAACTCTGTATATGTAAGCAGCATTAAATATCACTATTTCAAATTTAATCGTGCGACTATTTTCAAGTAGTATTTATTCTTGTGAATTTGAACGTCAGTTCTTCTTCATTGTAAACGATAATCTCGGATGACACTGTGGTTATCTGTAACCAACCAATTTGAGTTTACACATAGACAAATATGATAGCGCGTTATTCTTGAGTTCAAATTTTTCGGCGCTAAATGACAACCAACATATTTTTACAGTTTAGAACTGTATGACGGGTATTTATTTAGAAAGTATTTCTTAACCGATAGTTGTGATATCACTAGTATTAATCGAAAAACAAAACATTGAAGTTATAATCAAATAATTAAAATTTTGTAGCTTTTTACATGCCCAAACATTGAATACATTGCCATTTGGGCTAGTTATTTTACACTTGAATATCATACTCTAAAATAGTTGAAAGAATTAGTGAGTTTCGAAGTTTACCTTGAAAAAAGTCCTTTATAATCGTGCACTTTGTTATTCGACAGAAAACACAGCAGGCGCAGTTAAAGCTCGAAGAGGAACAACTAAGTTTATTTTAGGAGGACCAGTACAAAAACCAACGTTTAAACTGTCCAATTTCGACCACAGCAAGTAGATTGCTTAGTTCAACCCAAGTTGACAGTCAAAACTATAGCTATTGGGCTAAGTACTCCACAAACTCGCTAGTTCTACGCCCTACTCAGTGTGTCCGTCGAATCGACAAGCTTGATAGCGATGCAAGCCCATATTTGACCTTTAGTGAACCTCGGTTATTGGAATCAGTGGTGATAAAACCGTTGACCAATTGCGGCTTCGTAAAGCTGCTGTCGGCCGACGTGTCCAACAACCCGCCCTCTCACTTGGCTCATTTGCACGAGCTTGAAAATTTTCGTCGCTATGGACACGAATCATCAGACAGCTACTTTTTCGTGAATTTGCAAAAAAACAACAACGACAATATGGATTTTTTCCATTGGGACGCCGCGAAACATAGAAATCGAGTGTCAGCCCTGAATGAGATCAACTCGGAAACAGCTCATCTAGAAAGCGACCTATCTCATCTGTTGGAATTAATTAACAACGGCTGCAATGATAGCAATGGTCAGCTGTCGTTGGAAGAGGCGTGTACTCGTTTGTCAAGTGCCGATCAAAGCAACTGTATCATGGATCGTAAGACAAATGAAACCTCCCATACCTTCACATTCAAAAGCTGTGGAAACAACAAGGAAACTATCCCTAAAGTGCTGCCCGCGTCCATTCATTACGAATGTACCATTGAAGATACTGTCATCCCGCACAAATCGTTGTTATTCACAAACGAAGTTCTTATACAACACCACAATGTTAGCGAAAGCGAGCTGCTGACGTTGTTGAGTGAAATGGACGATCGCGTGTGGAAAGTTGACCAGGGTAAGTTCTCTTCGGTTCTCCACTTCAAAGACTACAAGTCGGTTGCTCACTTTTTCAAATATCACGGTTATCTTGGTAACTGTTAAAGTTTTTCGACGGCTTTGTTGACGTTGCATAGTGCCCAAGTTACACAACCCGAAGATAGAGCATTTGGCTGCCTATTTTCTGAATGATATCAACAAGTTAGCAACTATCCACTTTCACCTATACCTATATACGTTCATTAATTTTAAAATTCAACCGTGTCCATATCAAATTTAATGTGTTCTAACAAATGTAGTCTATATTATTTCTGGCTCGATAAAACCTCTTTTCAAATCTCCAACATTACGCGCGAAAAAATCAACGAATTTCTCAAAGACATTGATTGTATGCATGTGCACACGATCGAACGACCCAAACCTCACCAATTGTAATCAAAGTTTCATTCAATTAGTTATGTAGGTCGTTTAGTTTCATAAACGAACACGCCATGGTTCACTCCAACAATTCTGTCATGCCCAACAAAAATCCGATATTTTGCGTGAAGGTGAAAAACGAAGATGAGGGCTGTCGTCTTTTATTCCTCAATGGCAAAAATAACGTGTGTGTAAGAGCTTCCTCTTTTTGGAATCATACTCCTAGGTATGGTTCACTAGTTGAATTTCACTCTATGTTTTTGTTGTTGCAGGATACCCTCAGTTAATGGCTTCTTGATTGAAGGATTGCATAGGAATGTTTCGGCAGAGCAAGTCGAGCATTTGCTCGCTGGTATCGCCTTCAACTCCTACCAAATCCATGAAAACGGGAATGTAGTAGTGTATCTTTGTTCTGACGCTGATATCGATAAGTTGCAGCAATTGAACTTTACCTACGTTACTTCTATCGACAATTCGGATACTTTTGATGAACCAACCAACAACAATAATACTTCAAATGAAATTAATGTGATTAATACAAAAACCAAGCAACAACAATTTTTATTCATCCACCCCACTTACGAAGACTCGTGCGACATCACGTAAATTAGCGGTAAACAACACCATTAAAAACAATTAGGTCCAATCGATGGCTGAAACTCCAAGTGAACCGTGTCGATTCAGCCACCATCAATTACCTGTCAGATTGGATGTACCCTTACAAGGCCTTCGAACTCATATTCAACACTCGCACAAACAGCTTCTACGTCGCCTGCAAAATACACGATAGAGCAGGTTTGCTCAGAAGATCCGGCGAAATCAGTAACTTTTTCAAATTTCCACACACTCAGTGCGTCGTCTAGACTACGACGGCAATCAGGTTATTGTCCAACACTGTACCATAGCAGAGATCAACCAAGCTCGACCTAAACCCAGCAGAGAGAGCGATGGGTTCGAGTTCAATTGATGGTTGACACCACGCATATAGTGTCTTTTATAGGTGCATTTATTAACCCAGAGTCATCTTTTGTTTTTGAATTTCTGACGCAGTGCCTATAAAATCAACGTGTTCAAAAGCTCACGCGCCTATGCTATTTTCTGCAGGAAATGTGCAACAGTTGACAATGTCCAATACCACTACTTATTGTCCTAACCTTAATTATTTAATCGACCTTTAAAGATAACTCAAATTCCATCTATTTTCACCGACTATATTTTGAAAATTTTGCCAAACATACGGTTTCAATTGACAACTCTTTTGTTTATATCTGTATTTAAATCTACAATATATATAAAAGAGGAGAGTCCGTGTGTCTGTACACATCATTTAAGCGCGTTTAGTGTGTGTAAATTATATGCGTAAAAAGAACTCTTAACAACCTACATAATGAGCTACATAGAAATTATACATTCATTATAGTTTTAGAGATATGAAGCATTTAAAATCGGGATTTGGATTAAAATGGAGATTAACCTTATTTTTCATATGAT
>JAOPJI010057132.1:0-25896 GCA_027122695.1 Merluccius productus
AAATTTAGACTATAATTGTTTGAGCTGAATTTGGGCCCTCGATATTCTTTTTTTGTGTAAAAATTAGTCGGGGAAAATTAGAACAAAAATCGAACGTGATCCTAGTGATTTTGCGGTGTCACACGCTTTATAATTACCGTTACAAGATTTTGTCTAAGTGACCATCTTTAGACGTGCACATCAGCGTAATGAGGTGATAAAGAGATCTGTTCGTGAAATTGCGAATTTTAAAGTCAATTCAATTATTCAAATACGATTGAGCGTCACTCTAATAACCCCTGCACCTTTAAGCTGATAAACGCACCCACTGGCTGTGTAAAATGTCGAAATGAGTTGCCGAAGCAACCACATTCAGGTCGTTTGAACATCATTTGCGTATGTGTGAACAGTATAAACAATGCATTGTGCCGACCGCTGTACTATACAACTAAGTTAACCTAAATTGAATGAACTACTTTAAATAAACAAGTAGTTCAATTACTGTTCGGCTGAATCAACACCGCACACTGAATTCGGCGGCTATACTCGCATGACAACATACGCTTCATCACTTTATGCACCACCCACCACACATTATAAAGCATATCGCATTTCGCTTAGATCATCCTTGGGGTTATAGGACTAATACTAGGATCATTGGGATGGCAACCAAGACTTCAAGTCAACTTTTAACAAGAAACTACATACTTCAAAGTGCCTCGTTGCATGCCAACTACATTGCTCCAAAATCAACTTAAGTATTCGCGCAAAAAGAGAACTATAGTGCATAAAGAACCAACGAAATTGTAGACCTTTTTGGAGGAACGTGCGCATGCCACAGATTATCCATTTTAGCATTTCTATGTGATTTGTGCAGTTGGTAAGCACACCACAACCCAGCGCCCACTAATGAACATCAAAAAAAATATCCAAACCAATTATGTCATCCGACAGTTGTAATTGAGTGGAGGTTTTTTCACGTTACCCACTCAACGTGCTCTAGACAAAAGTCATACAGCCGAAAACGCGTGCAAAAGTGGCTGATCATCTACTCCAACTACAAACAATGGACCCAAGTGGGAAGTCTGCTCTTTGTCAAAGTATCGCCTTAATTGGTGCTAATTGACGACATTTTAATTTAGTTTGAACAACGCTTGTCCAAAGGAATACCACCTATTGTAAGACCTTTATTGTGGGCCAAGTTTATGGGCATGGATAGCGCTGAGTCGTCCACCGCCGTGCCCAACTACTTCCACGTAGCTAATCCAAATGTGGAGTGCGCGAAGAATGATCTAATGCTGTGTGTAGACTCTTGTTGGGGGCACTGAGTCGCCGTGTGACCGCGACATAAGAAAAGACCTCAGTCGGTCGCTTCCCAACTGTGCTTCGTTCACCAAGAGGGAAGAGAAGTACATTTAAAGTGTTGGGTTGGAGGTACGCGTGGGTTTAGTTTCGATCATCTCTACGACGTGCTGAAGGCCTACTCCGTGCACAATCCTTCGGTAGGGTTTTGTCAGTCGATGGCGCCAGTGGTGTCCTTTTTGCTGACAGTTTTTAATCCGGAGGTGATTTTCAGATAGCTTATGTTTTTTAGACTTGTTTCTACTTCTAACAAGCCTGTATAGTATATTCTTAAAGGGGATTTTTTGTTAATTGTCCCAGTAGATTTTTTTAATTTAAAGTTTTCAACTGAATTATGTGTTTTAACTTAATTTCTATATTAAAAATGTTTTTAATGAATTGTTCGTTGTGTATTATATGTTTTTCAGGTTTTAATAGCTGAAGTTTTGAAACGTTTTGAATATATTTAAGCGCTATTGAATAAGTTACTGCTTTCATTTTTAAAATCAACCGACTAATTGAAAAATTAATTGTAACTGGGCAACGCCAGTGATTTCGCGCTAGTGCTGAATAAAATTTTATTACTTTAAAATTCAACCGCTCTACTTTAATATGGATTACGGCGGAAATTTGGCAAGAAAGAATTAGACATGTGAATAGGAAAAAACTCTAATTGAACACAAGTTTTTGACGGGATTACAGTAAATAGCGTCTTTCAGCGTCGACAACAACTAAATGTGGTTTATCAGTTCTCCTGACTCGTGTAACTCCTATAACAACCATCACAACCATGATCAATCATAGATGCACTTTGACGATGTCATAACCGCCCAAGAGTTCTCCTTTGACGTAGAGTTGGGGGTAGGTGGGCCAATCTGCGTAAATCTTGAGGTCTTCTCTTACCTACGAAACACAACTTGATATACTGCACTTAACACCGCTTTCGCTATAAACACATAAATAATGCAAATACCTGGTTGTCTTTAAGGATGTCAAAGTAACCGAAATCCAAGCTTAAAGGGAGTTAAAGCAAAAACCAAAGAGATAGGTTACTTGTAGGACTTGAGGATGGCAACAACTGATTTGCTGAACCCGCAAAACGGCTGTTCAGGTGTTCCTTTCATGAACAACATGATTGGAGCTTGATTGATGAGTTCCTTGAGTCTGCATGCACAAAGATTCACACACACACATAGTGAATAGTTTTAAATCACTTGTCAGTTTCGTTTTGTGTACCCACAACAGCGTGTGTAATGAGAGACTTTAGCTCACCTTGAGCGTCCATTTCAGCTGCGATATCGCATCCGCCGATCAGTTCCCCCTTAACATACAACTGGGGGAATGAAGGCCAATTTGATATGGTTTTTATTCCTTTTCACGTTAACCGCATAAACCAAAAACCACAACTACTTTCTCTAACGTCCATGTCACTGAGCACGTCGAACGTGGAATAGTTGGTGGTGTATTGGTTTAGTAGCGCAATCATTTTCTTGCTGAATTTACAGAAGGGTTCCATTTTGGAGCCCTTCATGAACAGCATCACATCATCGGAATTGATGAGTTGGTGAATGCGTTCATCCAAACTGGAGTCGTTAGAGGCGGGGTTTTGGGTTTCATTGGAAATAAGTTGTTCTGTCATGATGCTTGAAAAGTGTTCGAATTTCTTCAGGATGTCCTTAGGATTGAATCCTTGTATGGTGGCGACCATTTTTCCATCCTGCAACGGGTTACAGTTGGATTAGTGGTACACGCAAAATATTAAAAAGTCACACGAACACAATTGCAACATGGTGACTCACTCACTCACCTTGATGAGAATCGTACTGGGCACCAACTTGACGTTGTAATGATTCACCAACTCACTGTTGGACGCGTTACATTCTATCTACACCGAATACACCCACGCAAAGTTGGGCACGAAATACCAGAAATAGTTTGCTTTTCGATTTCTCAGTGGAAGCTATGTGCTTAATTGTACTTTCCAAAGCTTCACACTCTTGCGACCACTTTGTGTAGAAATATAGTACATTCAAGACACTATGCGAGAAAAATATTTTTAACAGTTTTATCACCAATAAAATATCGTAGTCATCATTAACGCTATAAAGTCCACTACTTTTTAGTGGACTTGTTCAATTCTTCAGTGAGTTGCTTGAGCGACGAAATAGGTGTTCCAAGCTGTGCCAAATTTGCCATTTTTACGTTCGAACCACGCGACTCGTTGTCTCTTGGAATCATGCGATCCAAGTTTGTTATTTGTTATGAGCTACTCCGATCTTATTAATTAATTAATTAATTCACTAATTAATTCATTTAATTCGGTTAAAACAATTTTTAACAAAAATGAAGCAACACAAAATTGCGATTAAACCACTTTTAATGAGTTTATTCAGAAATTTTATGTATGGTGCAGCTTGGCATGAAATTCAGATTCACCTAGTGGAACAATGGGAACAACAGTTGTTCGTTCTAGCGCTGTAATAATTTAGATCCGAGCTTTCGGCAACTCATAAAACAACGCGCATGCGTCACAATATTTTATTCAATTAAATTTATTGAGTTTTACAACAAATTACAACATTGCATGAAATATTAATAAGGTGTCACAAAGTGGTAAAGGTTTCAATTTGAACCACACCAATTGAAAAATTTGTAACTGGGCACCACTAACGCGCATTCATCTAAATAAATGTTAAGCAATTCGGCAGCCACAGTGGAAAATTACGAAACCTATTTAATTTCACACACGTTTATGTTATATTGTTGCTGATCGCCGGGCATACCAAACACCATTTTATATCAACACAATAATAAGGTTATTCGTGAGCTAGATATTTATAATACTAATTATATCTAGAATGTTCTAGTAATATCTAGCAACCACTAATTACTTTTACAGGAAGTGGCTATTGACACGGATGAAATTAATCACTTGTCCCCAGTTTTACCTATATTTCATTATTTTTGGCACCTGACAGCGTTAGCGATGGGCCAAAAATAATTAATTGTGGGGAAATTTGGAGATAAAGGGATTAATTTTTCCATGGCAATGGCCACTTTCCTACAACGACACAATTAGAGTCTCGAAGTGAAGTGTTCAAGATCGCACGTTATCGTAAACAATGTTAGTAGTCGGTATGTACAGCATAGGCCGAATACCTGCTACAGGGGATACAGTTTAATCTGAAAATCGCTATAATTTTAATAAAATAAAAGTGTTAGATTACACACCGCCTGTTATTCGAATTGTTTGAATGTGAAGTGTTATCTCATTCACAACAACATTTAATCTTCTTATAACAGATATGGATTAGGCCAATTTAGATAAGCAGTGTGGGGTAGGTCATAACGTTTGTGGGTTGTTGTTGCTTTTAAATAACATTGATGTTAAGAGATGACTGCAGTTTCATTTGTTGAGTTGCTCAATTAACAACCGTTAGTTCAGGTGTATTGTATCTAAGATAGCAGGTGGAAAAATAAAATGGTCGTAGTGTGTACAGTATATTACATTACGCAATTTGATGGTTGTACCGAGTCAATATGACTTGACTGGAGGAATAACGAATTTGTTGAGATAAAACGCATAAGACTGACATTAACGATAACGTATGGCTTTCGTACAACTGTTACAACAGCAACAGCAACAAATTATTGTATGGCCTATCTATAATAAAAAATCATTGAATTAACTATGAAATATTGTTATCGGATATCATTAATACATTAATATTATTAAGTGATACTTTATCGTGCGAAACAATGGGTTAATCTTATTAAAACTTGTTGTGGGTGGGCTTTGTTAACTACTTTCCTAGTTGCATTTGTCATTTGTTATCTAGCATACATAATGTTGTTTTTCGTGTTATCACTTATCACTGTGGCGTTCATTGACACTGGTCGATGCGTTGCTTTCAGACCATGCACAGGCAATGGTATGGCTTGTTATTACAATAATATTTGCACGAGGACTATCTGTTGTTTTTGACAATGCTGTTTGAAACACAGCACGATAGAATTACCTCTTCAATCATGAATAATCAACACACTTGGACATAACGTGATTTAGCTGAAGCATCGAAAAACGTTGATGCCCTTTATGTCGTTGGCTGCGATAAACCGCCATGCAAAATCCACGTCAACAAAAATGCGACAATAGAACTGAGTTTCACCCCCAAAATGAACCATGAACACGTGGAAGCCAACATGTATTTCAAATTAGGAATTATATGGATTCCTGTGCCTAAATTCGAGCACGATGGTTGTGAAGGCTCGAGATTGACTTGTCCGTTAGTAAAAAACAACCACTACAAATACCGCGCCACTTCATTCATTAATCGTTTCACTCCTAAATTAGTATGCCTAGCTCCCATCTGTTCAGTAACTAGCTTGATTTAGCACTTGGATGTCATGCTGGAGCTGCTAGATCAAGTGACCAAAGTCGGCATTGCTTGTGCTGTGCTTAATGTCGCCGTTGTTTGACGTTGAGAGCTTCCCTATTTGTTCTGATTCGCTATAAGATCAGCTATCTATATTTTATTGTTGGTTAGTCGTCGTTTTTAGCTGCTTTTAAGTTGGATCGTATTTGTACTATATATTTGCATGTTTTTATCATGCATATGTGGAAGTTTAATGGT
Source organism: Merluccius productus (assembly GCA_027122695.1). Lineage (NCBI taxonomy): Eukaryota > Metazoa > Chordata > Actinopteri > Gadiformes > Merlucciidae > Merluccius > Merluccius productus. The sequence goes on from JAOPJI010057132.1 coordinate 5,955, forward strand.
TTAATTTAGCGTTTTTTGGAAAATATACAACCTATATTTCGTGCTGTATAGATAGAAGAAACATTTTTTCGCATATTTATATTATTCACATATTTTCTGAATTTAACACTTTGACACAAGGGATTTACCAATTGGACCAAAGGATACGGCTTTATTATACACACATTCTATAACTCAACTTTGTATGAGGACTATCATTTAGATTGAATCACAAACACTTATTTAAATATGATAACAACAGAGTCGAATCAACGCACTTTATTTTGCGACACACGCGCGTAAACTCTTTCTCAAATGAAGTATTGTTGTTGTTCACGGTTATTTTAATTAATCTTAAACAGTTTCAAAAATTAATTTTGCAGTTTATTATTGTTAATTAATGTATTTTGCAATCGCCGTATAATTGAATTCTGAATTTATGATAAGTTTTGTCATATCAACTGGCATCCGAATAATAAAACTCTGTATTTTTCGTTTACACTTTTAACCCTCATTTATTAGAGCATTTTAAGTGTGAAACCAAAAAAATTCATTGGGAAATTTAAACATAATGACTTTTAAGTAATCATACACGGCTACATAACGATTAGAAACAAATAAGTATAGTATCGTTCGTTTTCAAACGTTTGCGAGATAATATTAAGATACAGTCTATTTATGTGTGATAATCTAATTTCACTACATAAAGTCTCATACAACAGCCAACTGAAATAAATGGCAAAAAAAGGAAACTAACTATATATTATTTTCGTTTTACACTTTTATAGACGTGTAAGTTGACATTTGGCACGAAGGATTGACCACCACAGTTAGTTCGATATGTGGATGGATATTGAACAAAGCGGCTAGTTTTATGCACATATTTGGCAATATTTTGTGTTAAAACGGTGTCAATTTAAAATCTTGTGGGGTTTGGTTGATGGACAACCTAGTCTCAGTGGAAATGTTTCAACTCAAAGTACCCAAAGAAAAAACATACGCTCAAATATAAAGAATTGTGCCATGGCTTTCAAAATGTGGCCATTTTACGCATAAAAATATTGCTTTATTATCAAAGCTACTACCATATACCATCACATTAGAGTGCATAGTTGAGCAGATCATTCCAAAACCTCAAAAAGAGTGTTGGGCACAACAGATAGATCTCCCACTTTTCCAGTGGAGAACAATCTTTTGAAACGGTTGATTGTCCAACGATTGGCGCACACAGAAATGATGACTGTGGTGTCCGAGTGACTTTTTTTCTCCTCGCACTCCATTGGAAATTCAATGTCGACAACCACCGCGTCCAACGCTATGTATTTGGGCACGTCCTTGTTGATGTTGCCTCTGAGTATTTTGTAGGCTGGCGAGTTTTCGTCTTGTAATGTGTCACAATAGTTGTTTTTGATATCCATTTTGAATTTTCTTGTATCACACGCTAGAGAAAATGTTGTGTTAATTAGAACCAAAGATTAACTGATGTGTTTGAAATACAGTCTAAGAACTCAGGCGTATAGGCATAGGGCTGCATTTTCACCACTTCTGATGAGGGGAGAGATGTTGGTAGTTGGATCGTAGGCAAGATATTGTTGTTGTTGTAATTTTTATTCACATTTAATGGGATAAATTGGGGGTTGTTGCTGGAAGATGTCGGTTCATTCGAAGCCGACTGTGAGACGCTTTCTGCTTCCTTGTTGGTGTTGTTATTCAAGTTGACACCATCAACATTTTCATGTTCTGTCTTGTGTTTATTGTCTTTTACATTTGTGGTTTCGTTATTATTCTCTGGAGCAGCATCATCTTCTGAGTTATTTTCTTCTAAATTAGTAACATCTGTGCTATTTTCATCTACATTAGCAGGCTCTGAGTTGTTGCTGGAATCGCTTGGCTCAGCGGTGACGGCGGGAGTAGTTGTTTCTTCGTTGGACTCGTCTGGCGCTGCGGTCGTGATGTTGCTTTGAGCGGGTTCATCTGTCAATGTTGAATTCATACTAAAGTGTTAAAATGAGTACAAATAAAATACCTTCTGTCTTTTTAGCTTCGTCAATCTCTTGGTTTTTCTCGTCGTTCTTTTCAACCACCAACGCTCTGAACGTGTAAAGTGGATACTTAGTAACTTTATAAGAGTCAAATTTAAATAAATCTACTCAATTAAAATACTATTGATCCTTTTACCACCATCATCATCATCATCTGTCGGCGACCTGACAGTGTTATATGGATAGTGAATACCTTGATGGGTAAATTCAGTATAAGGTTTGATATACAAATGTTTTACACGCAAAGTTGATCAATATAATAGTTGATATTAAAAAGAGTGTACTTGAATTGAAATAGGGCTTGTTATGAAGCAAAGCGTTTGCAAATTTTTGCTTGAAAGCAACGTGTGACCGTTTGGTCACTTCGTTGTCTTCATCTTCAGCTTTTTCGCCCCCAACGCTTGAGTTGCTTGTGCCGTTTAGAAGGGGCACATCGAAAGAAGATGAATTGAATAGGGTGGTTATGACAAAACCATGGTCAAATGTGGTTGAGTTGACCGAACTGCCGTTAGGAAGGTTTTTTATAGATTCTTGTAAGGTCTTGTTTCCGTGGGGGTTAGTTTCATTGGTTTGTGCGGTTGAGTTAACTTGTTTCGCACCGCCTTCAGCTCCTTTAACTTCATTTAAAAATTACATTTCATTTTGAAATCAACTCTGTAATTAATACTACCTTGCTCAGTTGTAGTAGAATTATTTATCGAGATATCATTTTTTTTGTTGGGATTTTCACACACTCCGCAAGTAACCGGGCAATTGAATGTCAGGTAATCTTTGTAGGACTCGTCTGAACATAAATTTGCCTTCTTCCATAACACACACTCAGGATATTTATCAGCACAAGGACTGTATTCGACTTTGGTTGACTCTACTTCGCAACGTTAAGTTAGTCGCAACAGACAACCACCGACATACGTATTTGTAGCCAAATTAGTCCCAATGAAAGAATCTTCAAGAGTAAATAATTTGGAGTTGTTTTCATTTTCAATCGTTTAAACGTAATGCGAGATAGTGTTACTATAGCATTACATTTGGGTACATCAAATGAATATAACAATTTCTTCATGGAAATGTTGACACCTTCTGGTCCCGTACGGGGGTTCTTTAGCTTATTTATCATTGAAATAAAACAATGCACGCGAAACCTCTAATATCATACATATGCCAAAGTTTTATTATTATTGTCAGCTTTCATTAAATACAAATACCAGTTTCTTCTGTGTTTGGAACGAAATGATAGTTCCATGTTTAAAATTAGCCATATACTTGACAACGCGAACGTCCGGCTTGTATTTTTACTTGTTAGTTTAATCAATAGTTTTTTGAGGAAATCATAATATGCAGTATAACTAAATGTAATTCAGATAACTCTTAGCTGCATTTACTTATAAATTTGCTTAATTATTACAGAATCTGAAACAAAATAATCATGGACATACTGTGGTACACATTAAAATGAATATCTATGAGATATTCAACGATATAATTATTTTTAGAAAACAACAAATATAAAATAAACTAGCGCCATAGCCTTCTTGCTTGTTGGTGTAGGGAAAAGTTTTTTTAAACTTATAAAGTTGTAATTCAGACAACTCTGAGGAAGTTGCAACGCATCAAGTTTGACTAAGACACATTTATCATAATGATGTTTTTTGTTGGTGATTCTTTATCGACTCCTAACTTTATTTATAAGTACAAATTATTTTTTTGGATCTTAAAAATCAGAACCAAAATAATCACGGAAATTCTCCGATGCACATTAAAATGAAAGACAATTAGGTATTTAGCAAATAAATATTTGAGATAAAGACAAAAAGCAATAAAAAGTATATCAGCGTGATGTATTGGTTTTAATAGATGATTGTTTTATGCGTTTGAAGAAATAACTTTAAATAAATTATAACGATTTATGGCGCTGGCTATTCTCACGGGTCCGTATAATCTCTTATTTGGGCTGACTGTTTTCACGGTAAAGGATATCTCTCAAATTATATTTCATAAATATATAGAGCTGTGTTTTATCTGTAGAATTTGAGATTTTTGTTAAAATTTGTTTCATGCGTTATCCTCCTACATACGTTATTATTGAAAAGAGATTTGCGACACTTTTTTATGTTATACTCTACATTGCAGAGTTTAAAATTTCTATTTTTAATTATGATAATCAAAGTTGGTTCAAAAAGAGTATTTATAATAATTCGTTCACTGGGAATCATGTAATGGCCACACATTCATTTCCGACTTAGCGCGTGTATGAATTTAAATAATTCTAAAAAATTGCAATAAAGTTTCCTTTAAGTATGTGTGACATATAAATAGAATTATATTCATAAAATAAAGTTATATATATAAACCTATGCTATATAGACGTGAATGTTTATCCTAAGTAGGGTTGGAAGTTGTCGACTTTTCTGTTGTTGTATATCGACGGGTTTTATCGATCAAAATAAACTTTTTTAATCGATATTTGTTGATTTACATAGTTGAAAAAACCAAAATCAGGCCCAATCGACGAAAATAGATTTAAATCGTAATTTTCAACCCTATTTATAGTAGACTGCACTTTCGTGCATTTGTTCGTGTTCGTGAAACTAATTTTAAAAAGTTGCACGGAACACGAACAAAATTTGTTAGACTTTAATTTTCGACACGAAACACGAACGAACATTTGTTTTGTCGTCATGCGTCGGGTCAGATCACGAAAAATATTGTAACTGTGATAAATCACAATAATAACACAACATTTACGCTATAATTAGATTGCTCTGATCTCCACCTTCCAGGAAGTATGTTATCATATTGAACAGTATATTTACTGTTCATTATTGTTAGACTCACATTACATTCTCCAATATTACGATCATTATTGAGTTAATTAGCGATTTTCTATTTCTCACTTTTTATAAACCAGACAAACATTTCACTACTACGACCTTTTTGCAAAATACCGAATGCATTTTTATAAACTAAAATAAAAGAAACTATCTAATTGTTTTTAGAGGTAAAAAGTAGAAACCTTTAATTTATCGCAAAAAATTACATTAGTAAAAATAAGTTCTTAAATAAATGCTTATCACAGTTTTAATAGCAATAGAATTTTTTCTAGTGTTATGCTATAAAATAAGCTAACGTAAAATTGTATAAATTCAAATTGAATTTTATGTTGAATTTATTTTAGCACCCTTTTGTGTTTTACTTCGTTTAGTCAAATGTAAAAAGCATTAAAAAAATTTATAAACTAAAACTTTTTGTAAAGTACAGTATATTATGGTTATTCAAGAATTTATGATTAGTTCCTATTCAGCAATTCAAATGTTCTGAATATATTGCGATTTAAGCGCGTCGAACCAACTAGTTTTTAGTTTCAATTGCCCGGTAAATTAAAGATATGTAATATTTTTGTATCAATCATTTTTGAAGATACATATAGTTATATTAAAATAATTGAAACAAATAAAAACCACATTGTAAAAAATCAGAACACGAACGAAACACAATAAAATAAGAAACAAGAAAACGAACGAAACACAATAAAATAAGAAAACGAACGAAACACAATAAAATAAGAAACAAAAAAATCGAACGAAACAGAAAAATTTTTTGCGCTAATACGCGCACGAAGACGATCGAAATTTGCACGAACGAAAGTGCGTTGTCTGATTTGTAGTAGACTAGCGTGAAATCATTGGCGTTGCCCAGGAACAATTAATTAAATTTTGAAATGGTTGTTGTTGATTTAAACAACAAAAATGTATTAAATAGAGTTTAACATATACAGTCAAAACGTTGCAAAACTTCAGCTAATTGTGTAGTTTCGTACGTGAATAACTCCCCAATCACCATTTCACGATATGAATATAGCGACTTCATTTCTTTAAGTAATAAGTAATTGTGTTAGACGAATAAAGTAAATTCAAACGTTTATCCGGTGTGATATCTTGGATATAATCCCATAATTATGGCATTTTAATCCGACGATCAGACTGAAAACCTGGAAAACAAATAACACAGGACGATGTATCATTTTTAAGATGTCAAGCTATAACAAAGTAATTATAATTTACAATAATTGAATGTCGTGCATCTTTTATCCACAATGAAAAAAATTCAGACATGCGTACTTGGGGCGGTGCGCAGACGTACGCGCCACTCCTCCTTTATATGTGTAGTAGGTGTTAGTAGATGGATGCGGAAAATACTAAATAAGCTACAAGCTAATTTAATTGTATAAATTTTAACCAAATTATTTTTTTACATTGCATTGAAAAGTTTGAGTGTGGTCAAAATGACTCAAAGCACACTAGACGTATAACAGATTTTGAGGCTAACACCACTAAATTAAAGTAGATTACCAAAAAATTTTACAAAGTAGTGAATAATCAATCCAACTCATTACAAATTGACAACAAAATAAGATTACACGAGGGCAATAACGTACACAAACATAACACAAAAAGCATCAAAAATGGCGACTAACGACTTAGTAATTAGGTAAACAAAAAATGACTACAAAATTGTATGCAGATTTATAAATTAATTGAACTATTCGTTGGTGTATCGCAACTAAAAACCTTCGTTAAAACAGCGTTCACGAGCACTCAACGAATAGTCTACAACGCAAGCTCTGATTTTCGCCAACGACATATCATTGTAACATTTTCATATAGTTGGGCGTGAATCTGTAATGGCAACTGATCTGACATAATCGTACCATTCAGGAATGACCCATCAGGAGGAATTACATCACCATAATGACCAATTAAAATTTAGTTGCCATAGTTTAATGTCATTCAGTCAATAGACGATGAATGACTTCATGAAAGGAATATTAACATGACTGTAAACAAGTTTCAAGTGGGTGTAATCGGGTGCTGATTGAATGTAAATAGAATGACATCCAGATTAACTAATGATTAAATTCGAATTATTCGCCTTATAAGAAGCAAAAAGTGACAAAACCCGGCCACTAAAGGCACACATTTAGAGTGATTGTATAGGTGAAATCAAAACAAATTAAGTGTCACTCTATTGCCGTATAGTGGCTTATTTCTAATCTTACGAGTGTTGGACGACTGTACAAAACGGTAATCCTCAGTATTTTCCATTCGAAACCATTTTAACAAGGTATACTCATTCTCATTTCAAATGAAAACAGTCAATAAATGAATTTTCACAGACGTGTTTTATGAGCTCACCCTAATATGGATGAAAACGAAAAAACGGAAGCAGTCAAAAAAATGGACACTCCTAGCCAACCTCTCATTGGAAACAACGACTTTGTTAGTGTCATGTTGGAGGTGCCAAAGAACAATGTCAAACGCAGGTCTTTTGGTTCGTCGCTGTCTGTCGCCGTTCCCAAGGATGCTAACGCCCATGCGATGAGCTCGTCAGTTCCGCAATCGTCGAATGTCAAATGTCGATTCAAGCCTTTGCAACCGCACAGATTTTATTCAAAGAATTATTTGGAGCAATTGTTCAAGGTATGTGGTGAATTTGGAAAAACACTCGTATTAAATGTTTGAAAATTAGAATGTTGTTACTTGAGTTTATGTCAATTGATTAATTTTGTTCCTACGACTTGGTCAATGAGCACGTTATAAGTTTTGATAGAATTGTAAACGTTGATAAAAGACCATTTGAATAGATAGCAATAATAGACTAGAATAAATGATGTTTATTTAGGCTTGTAGAGATGGCAAAAACGACCAAGTCCGCGACATCATTGCATGTCAAACGGACGTCTGCAAGCTATTGAATGAGGTCGATCGTGAAGGAATGACTCCACTGCACGTAGCAGTCCGATTTAACAGATTCGAAACGGTCAAACTGCTGATCGACTGCGGTGCAGGTAACACTTTCACGAGTAAATGAGATAATTGTGCGTAGATGTGAATTCCTGTCAACTAAATGGTGTCACACCTTTGCACATTGCAGCACGTTACACCATGGGCGAATCAGATGGCCTGATTTCCTCAAACTCCAACGACCAAAATGTGGAGGTGGAAAGAAAAGGTACTTTTGATGTTAGAGTTGGCAAGTTTAAGTTGTTATTCAGGGTTTTCCAAGTTCTTCACTCAAAAGAAATTGAGAGAAACGAATGAACCCACTCAACTTGAGACGTTCACCCACCAGATATCTTCCAATATAGCTCAGGTTATGGGTGGTGGTGCAGCGTAATTATTCTATACTTGAACGCATTACTAGCTAAACTGCCAAAATACCAACTTGTATGATTGTGCCATATAGGAAAACAAAAGCTGACAACGAACAACTAGCCAAGTTGAAATCAACACAAAAATTCGTGTCCACCACCGTCGGACCAACCAACAAAGACTCGCAACCAAAACGAGCGAATCAATCAAGAGCACTGTCGCGCTCAAACAGCACATCTCATCTGTCGAACTTGTTGGCCGAGAAGGACGAACTCGACCAAAAGTCCACCATTCTACTGTTGCTGCTGTCAAAGGCCAACGTAAATGCAGTCGACTCAAACGATGCCACGCCGTTGCATTACGCTTCAATGAGAGGCAATTCGCTTGCTGTAGCTGAACTTTTGTCACATCCGTATGTGAATGTTGAGGTAGTTTTTGACTGCCGCGAAAATATGTCAATTTGAGTTTTAGGCTAAAGACAAAATGTGGATGACTCCTATGCATCACGCCGCCGAAGGTGGGCACATTAAAGTGGCCAATATTCTCATCAAAAAGGGAGCCAACATTCGTTGTCTAGACGTGGCTGGCATGACACCACTCCATATCGCCGCAGAGGAAGGGAACTTCTTGTTCTGCCAACTGCTCATCGATACCTCATATGGGAACAATCGGTCGCAAATGAGAGTTTCTAGTTTGTGCAACTCATTAAATAGAAACAACGAAACACCGCTGTTTTTTGCCGCGTCTGCTGGCAGAGCTGACATCATTTCGTTGTTGTTGGACAATGGGTCGGTGATTACTCCCGTTGAAAATTCAATCACCACTCCCATCCATTTGGCCTGTGCTTCTGGCTCGTTGGAGACAATCAAGTTGCTGTTGAATGTCAACAACACCTTGATTGAGTCTCGCAACTGCAACGATGAAACTCCCTTGCACAACGCGGCCTCTCTCAACAAGGAGAACATTGTCAAATACTTCATTGAGCAGTAATTCGCGTGTTTACTTTTCTTCTAACTAGCTCAGTGTATGCTAACACATTACATTCTCTATGAAAATGCTAAAAGTTGCGTATCGAAACAGTTGAAAATCAATTGAATAATAACAATTAGTTCGGTCGGTTATCAAAGTGATAATTATAAAATGTTTACCAAAAATCGCTAGAAAAATAAAAATACAGGAACACCTTGCATAACGGATTGTATAAAAAATTAATTAAATGAAGGCAACTAGAAATATTTTATTATAAAGTACACGAAACCAACGAACAAATCCCTACAAATATTTTTAATGAACAAAAAAGCTTGCTACAAATAAGCATGATTGGACAAGAGATGTACACCAAAAAGAAAAATATCACAGTTTTTGATTTTCCTTATTGTGAGTTTTTATACCTTTAAAAACACTGATTTTTTCACAATTAAATAAATTGATTATTTTCAGGATTACTTCCATGGAAATAAACACGGTTAATTAACAAATCATAATTTTAAAAAAATAATGTTGATTTTTAAACCAACACAATGAAAAAACTCGTAAAGTTGTGATTAAAAATTTGTAAATTATTATTTCTGAATAAATTTTAATGACTGCTAACTCCACATCAATTGACTATTATTTACTGATGGGGGTCAACATTAATTATCGATTTGCAATATTAACATAATAAAGATTGAAAACTAAACGATAAATTGTTATCGCATTGATAATAAAGTTTATTAGTTGGTATTTAATTCAAAGAAAAAAATTAAATATGGGAAAAACATTATCAAGCTCAATTGATTTGACGATGAGTTGCATTGGCGATATTAAGACCGCCAGTTGGTTTTGAAATAACTTAGTTTTCTATTAAATTAAAAATAACAATTGAACTTTACATTCAAAATTATGTTAAAACATATTTTTGTTTACACACGGTTAATTAGTTTGCGCTAGTTTGTACTATTAACATTGAAAAAGAATACTTGCAAACAATTTTTCATTGGAACCAACTATAAGAACACACATCGCATAACGCGGGTTTGATATAACACGCCAGGTACGTGGCACCAATTAACCTCATGATGCAAAGTGTTCCTGTGTACTACTACAATAGTGATAAATTGTGATAATTATGCTGTTACTAGTGAACTAATCGAACTATAGTCATTAAACTAATTTCTAGCTACATATTAAACCCAATAGAAGCTTGATCATTGCTTAATAATATAATTGTACACTGAGGTTAAAAATAGTTTGGCATTAAAAACTGAGAAACGCCATAGAATACTAACTCGAGTTGAACATAACAGTTTAAAAAAGACTAGCCTAAGAGATAATGAAATTTTGTTTCAATACGCCATAAAATTAATCAATGTCAAAGAATACTATCATATATTAAGCTCACAGTCGATAAAAACAAATCTGTTCCTACAGTACATAAATTGTAAGCCAAAATTTACTATTTAAATAACCACTACACGAAACCGTTAAATATTAGTACAAGTAATAATTGAAATGTGAATACAATAACACACTTGAAGCATGGACGAATGAACGTTTTTAGAGGCTGCGATATCAATTGTGTTGATAAAGACATGGAAACACCCCTTATATCAGCCGCGAAACGCGACAACCTAAGCATAGTGAAGCTGCTGGTAGAAAACGGCGCAAATGTGATGTGCAAAGACATTAACGATTACACCTGCATACATTGGTGTGCGATCAACGATTCTCTCAATTGCGCCGAGTACCTGATGACCCTGGAGCAGCACAGTCAGTCGTTGCAGTCATCGATAGACGTGCACGAGAATACTGCCCTCCACATGGCGGCCCAATTCGGCCTCTATGACATGTGTCAGTTGTTGCTGAACGCCGATTCGACAGAGTTGTTGATGAACGCAAAAAACGACCAGGGTCACACTCCGATGCTGTTGGCGGCAAAGAATGGCCACCAACGAGTGGTTGAGTTGTTTCTCGACATTTCGCCGGCATTGTTGATGGACAATGACGACACAGACAACACAGCACTGCATTTGAGCGCCGCAGCCGGACATGTGAACATTGCCAAGCTGCTCCTCCAAAAGGGTTCGTACGTTGACGCCAAAAACAGCTACCAACAAACGCCATTGGAGTTGGCCATCACAAGTGGCAATATCAAAATGACCAAAACCATTTTGAATTTTGACCCGCTAATCGACCCAAGTGATCGCACCCACAACTCGTCGCTCATCTCCGCCTGCAAACTTGGCTTTCCTGATATAGTGAATGTGTTGCTGGAGTGTGGATCTGACGTGAACAGAGTGGACAGTTATGGACGCAACTGTCTGGATATTGCGATAGACGAAAATCAGCGTTCGGTGGCTATCACACTACTGAAAAGCCCCTACTGGAAAGATTTGTTGCGCAATTGCTCTTCCTCGCCAGACACCGCCTATATGACTTCGCCGATGCGAAAACTAATAAAAAAAATGCCCGACGTCGCCGAGTTAGTCTTTGATCAGTGTATCACCAACAATGGTCTCCCCGAAAACCACCCCAACTACGAGATCTACCTCGACTACGAATTCCTAGAGGATATAGCCACTGACTGGGGCTCCAACTTGCCCGATAGTTTTTTAAACAAAATCAACAAACACTCAACCACCACCTCTGCAAACGTCATCTCCGCCAAGTTCCCCAACAACAACAACAACCACAGTACCAACCAATCTCGATTTTTCTGCCAGAGTGTCTTCCTCGAAGACAAAACCAACGAAAAAATGACACTCAAGGATCAAATTAAAAGAAAATGTGCCTCCTTTTTCAACAGAACGGACGTCAAGTCTGAGTCGTCTCATCCCTTGTTGTTGATGGTGAAAAAGGAGCGAGTGGCTCTACTTAGTCATCCGCTGGTGTCGTATCTTTTGAGGTATAAGTGGAAAAAGTTCGGACGACATCTCTACTACTGTCGATTGTTTTTCTTTCTGGTGTTTATCATATTTCTCACTGGCTACAGTCTGTCCACTGACAGTTTCACCAGAGAAGAAATCACATTGCCCATTCCTGAAGAGCATATTACGAGGATTTCGTGCCTCGACAAAAAGCTGGATCTCCAATATTTTGGCAGTGATTTGTTTGTTAGGTTTGGGACGTTGTTTTTGTTCATCATATCGTTGGTGAATGTTATAATGCGAGTAACCTACTATTTAGAGTTTCCCTAAAATGACATTGATTTATTATTCGTTCAATTTGCATAATTTAATTATTGCCTTCTAGGTGACCATGTTTGTGCTGGAATTCCGTAGTATCAGCTTCACCGAAGTGTTTGACCTCATAGCAAGTTGCATGACTATGTACTACGTGTCTGGAAGTTTTCATGTGTATGGCCACACGTCCATTTCTCGGTCCTTTAGGTGGGTTAATTTTTCTTCTCATAACAGTGGGTGACTAGTGATTCTTAATATTTTTGGAGGCTAGCAAAAATTGCGAGCTTCAATAATCACCGTGATGCAGCATCATAATTCCTAGTTTTTTCGCACCCAAACTTCAAAGTGTTTATCGTGAAAGTTGATCGATTTTCATTTTATTCTTCACTGTTATTTAGTAAAATTATATGAAGTGTTGATTTCTAATTATAACACTCCCTTCCTAAAACTAATAATGTAATATTACATGGAAAGTTTCATGTTTATGCTATTTATGATGCCATCTAACGAATATTGTACGTTGTATTGACCAACTAAGTAAAAACACCACCATAGTTCATCCCACTTGATTAAACCACTCCAACACTTTTTTCTGCCCCATCGTGTTCTCTTAGGGGGTTTAATTTTCCACAAGAGACCAATGTCATCGTATTAATTATAGGGTTGCATTTAAGGTTAAAACAGACGTTACTCAAAATTTAGCTGTTTGTGTGACCAAATGGATATTTTAGAATTTGGTTAATTATATCCACGTTGCACACGCTTCAGTGCATACACTTGCCTTAAGTTTACGCGGTAAGTAAAGTCCTGATTATCGATAAAGTTGAACCAAAACCCGGGACAATTTGGTGGGAATTAAGGAGTAGTTCTTAAAGATGACATTAAAATAATGTTAAATTCACAAAATTGCATACTTTAAAATCGTCTACCAAATGTAATGCACTAGCGTTTGCTAATGCTACTACCGTGTATACTAAATGGTACACTGTAGTAGCACTTTTACACATCGCCAGTCACCCCTGTATCACTCACTACTCATTTGTGATTTGTTTCCTTAAACAACATATATTTGAATGATAAAAATATTCATTAAATGTATCCAGATGCACACCAGCTTTCAGAAGTGTGGGGGCGATCGCCATGTGGATGTCCTACTTGTCGTTTGTGCTATTCATGAGAAAACTGCCAAAAGTCGGCATATACGTGGTCATGTATACGGACATATTTCGCACTTTTATGCAATTCGCTCCCATCTACGTTCTCATCATTCTCTCCTACGGGTTTTCCTTTTTCCTGCTCTTCCAGGACAGGGTCGACATCAGCGCATACAAGACCTCCACGCGGTCGATTGTCAAGACGTTGCTAGGTACCGTTGGAGAAATTGAATACGACACATTTTACAATTTGAACGGTTCGCCGCCTTTGAATGCGTCATGGCTTCTCCTGATAGCCTTCATTGTCACCAACACACTGATACTAATGAACTTGCTTGTGGGTTTGGCGGTCGACGACATCCAAGGTGTTCAGTCTAAGGCAGTGTTGAAGCGTTTGGCCCTTCAAGTGAGTTGAGGCTATATATGTTTGCATTTAACTTTCAATTCGTTGCTATTTTCAGACATTATTGGAATTACATCTAAACGTGAATAAAATTATTTGTAGGTGGACCTGGCCATGGGAATCGAGTTCCTTTTGCCCGTAAAAGCGCGACTCAAAAGCATCCACCTTGAAGAGAAGGTAAAACCCAACAAAAACCGCAGCAAATGGAACTTTTGGTCGTTGTGGGAGTTCAACATTGACGAGCACAAAACCACCTTGGGCGGAGATCAGAAATTGAAGGATGTCGCGTCCGACAACAAACCCGACAAGTCCACCTCAAAGTCACTCAAGCTTCGACTCAACAAACTAGAGAGCCAGTGCAATCGCATCGAAGGTATGTTGAGCACATTGTTGGAGTACCAGGGATTGAACGCTGGGGGCGACTCGGACAGACAGCCCATTGTGCAATAATCAACTGTACATTTGTATCCATTTCGTAGGTTTATTATTTATTTTGTGTAAATTTCGTTGACTGTGTGTAGTATATGCGTAGTTTTATTGGCTTTTTGTAACGTCCAAGTGCACTGTGCATTTAACGACATTCTGAGCAATATAGTTTGGAGTTTTATTTTTAACACTAGCTCACTATTGGATTAATGTATTTGGTTGTGAATCTATAAATTTGGTTAGTTTTTGAGTTGGATTTTCACTATTACTGGCTCACCTAATGTGGTTGCGAAAATCCATGTTTCTCCGTGTCATTTGTTGATTGTGTAATTCTGTGAGTTTAGTAGTTTAACGGATAATTATTGTTGTCAAGGTGGTTTATTTTTCCTGTGATTTGATTAGTTCACCGGGCTTTAAACACTTTGCTTTAATGGCGACACTATCAAATTATGATGTTTTCATCGATGTCAACGTTCTTGATATCAATTGAAAATTAAAGCTTTTTGCTCAATTCAAACGCCATTTCGAATCAATAATAATAATAATAAATCGTTAAATTTAAGCTTTTTATTGTAATTTAAATTAGAAAGTGTTTATTGATACGCTAGATAATATAGAGGTTCCCAAGTTTTACCTATATCTAATTATTTTGGCCCTTAAGAGCTTTAATGACGGGCCAAAAATAATTAAATTTGCCAGATTCTGAATTCTAAACGTCGTATCTTCACGTGAGACAGGAGTTGGTGTGGTTAAAATCTTAAATTTCGCAAGCGTACATGGCGTTTAGGATTAAGTGTTAGCGTGTCAACAGCCGCAGTTCTTCACCTATATTGTCGTCCTAATATTTGAGTTAGAACCTTAGTGCCCCTAGTATTCGAATTGCTGGTAATAACGATTGCGACATAACGCGCACTGGGCACAGCTGCTGGCTAGATTATCAGTAGTAGTTCAGCAATGATCGTTGTAGCACACGAAATGATTTCTCGTTATTATTTTTAAGCTGATTCCCAAAGCTGTAATTGAGGTGGTAAGATAGGTCTTCATTTAAAAATATGAATTTCGCAGTTTGCTACAACAAACCGCGTCCACAGTGGTGATGTTCAAGCGAAAGCTTTGTTGTTGATACATATGTGCAGTATTATTCAATTTGGCTCAAACGTTGTACTCTGAGTGTGTTAATAAGGTGAGATAACTTATAGGCTCTTATGTAGGCTATACAATTTTAAATAACAAGCTGCATTTATAACGCGATAAGTCAGTATAATGTAGGATGTTTTGACGATAAGAGTTAGTGAGTCGACATTTTGTAGAGCAAAATTGGAGAATGCTTATGGAACTTAAATGACTTGGCCCAAAAGTTAAATTCACGCGAAACCAAAACGCTTAAACAATAAAGGATTAGACTTTTTGTTAATTGTAAAGAATAATTGAATTGATCGGATTTAAAATAATATGGTAATACCGTTATCATTATCGCCTCAAGAGTATTTGTACATATTAACAGCAACTTACTCTATTACTCGATAGTTGATATATATATATAGCAACGTATTGTTAATGCGATCTCATCACATTTGCTACAAGTTTAGATTATTCAGAAACGTGGAATACACAACACCAAGTAAACATTTTAATTCGTAGGTACTTTCAACACAAATCTTTTAATAGGATAAATTAATATGAACAATTTTAATGAGTTATTACCTCTATTTTAATTCACCTGAAAGTGGAGCTTGACCACAATATTTAAATGAAGCAATAGTTACAAAGAATATAAGCATATACGTTGCTGTAGTATAATAGTTTTTAACAAGGTAGCGCTTGTTGGTCATATTGTAGCAAGCAGGAAGCAGTGGAAATTGATTAAACTAAAGTTTCATTAACGCAACAAAACAGCATGTAAATCAAATTATTTTTAGTGAAGCTCGAACAAAAAAACAGAGGATTTTAATGTTGGCTCCAAACCAATATCACTGTAATAGGCTTATGGTCAATGGATGTGATGTTGTTGAAAGATGTTTGCTCAAAATTTAATGCCACCATTGAAACTTTTCATTAACTGTACAATATCAATAGATGTGCAAGATATTCAGCAGAATACCTACCCAAGAGAGGGCGGCAAGTAGCATAAAATGAGCGCCTAAATTTTAAATTTACGATAATGTTGTTGTTCAATTTTGGTTGGTCGATAAGCGTCTAATAATTAGTTCGTTCGATAAGCGGGTTTATTGTTAAACTTCGCCATTGGCTAGTTGCAGGTGTAGCGCGTATCGACAAAACATGGAATTATATTCATATAAACTTGCCACATGGTTCAAGAAATACAGTCTTTGCAGAAGTAGTGTCAATGACCCCCAAATTTGGACAAAGTTAACCGACCAAGATGCCAACTTCCACTATTTGGCCAACCAACTGGACTACCAGGAAAACACCTACTTGATGGAACTCATGATCGAGGATGTGGTGGATTGGTTGAGGAACTTTCTGCCCGATAACAATCTGACCAAGCTGAACTTTTTCAACAGTTTGAAAAATGGCGTACTTTTGTGCAGATTAGCCAATTGTATACAATCCAGTATTGCTGCACTGGCTCAACGTTCTAATAACCCCACTATCAGGGGTTATTATATTCGATACAATCCCACCCAGAACGATACCTCTTTTAACGTCTATCACTTTTGGTCACAAACGAATCTCTCCAAGTTTTTCAATTGGTGCGTTTCTCACGGGTACACGCTTCAAATAGCCGACTTGAGTAATGTAACTTTAGTGTGCCAAAAATGATGCTGTTCAACACCAAGGATTTGGTGGAACACAGTGACAAAATCGTCACCTGTCTAATGGATATTGCTCGTTATTTCCAAACGCTATGCAGTATTCCCACTCCAATGCTGGTACGCATTGAAAAATTGCCCAATGACTATCTGGACTACATTGTCAAGCAACACGAGGCCGATGAAGAATCAGGTATGTTGACTACTGGTTGGTCTCGTTATTGTTGAACCATTATTAGAGTACATTCTTCCGGTAATATCAATGGTTACATCGTCACCGAAAAGTATTTGTTATATTGTGTGTTGTTTTTTGATGTTTGTTAAAGAACGATTACCCACTGCGGAAGACGATACCAAATATCACTTCTCAGTATCCAAGAGAGAAAAACTTTCAGTGTTGGACAGACTAGTTGGCGAGTCGCCGTCAAACCAAGTACCTGAAGAGTCCAGCGACGTTGAAACGAGCTCTACACAACCATCGTTCAAGCCCACAACGAGCGATGACACTAAAAACACAACTACCAAACAAATTGACCAGGTTGTGGATTCTTCGGAAAAGTTTAGTTTTCATGAATCGAATAATGAGACTGGAAATCGTCACTATTTTTTGGACGAATCAAACTTTCCTCCGATGCGGTATGCCGAGGAGAAAAGTGTTACCAACCTTAAAACCATCTTTGATGATAGCAATGTTTCCACCGAGTTTAAATCTGCTTCGTGTATTCTACCATCTGAGGAAACGGAAAAGAATGAGTTGAAATTTGCGAAAAAACTTCAAAGTGATTTTCTCACTTCACAAAGTTTTGATAAAGCCACCGCCAAATCCATCGCTAAACGCGATGCACACGTCGACAACCAATATGAGCGCTATCTTATTGAACCTGTAAGTGATATTTTTTACAGACAGAGTGACACCGAAGAATTCTTGGAGTCCAGTCTTATCAAGAACTGCGACGAGGACATCGACGTGTGCACTTATCCACTGGGTGTCAAGCGGAAGTCGCAAACGAGATTCAGGGAAATTCACAGTTTAACGGAAATGAGTTCGTCGTCCAATATCCCTCCCAACTTAAATATTGATGTGTCCTGCTTTCGACAGCCCGATGAAGAATTGTCAGTGAACAATCCGAGGGTCAATGTGGAGCAAAGTTTTGTCGAGAGGAAGCATAATCTGCCCCAGTCAAGCACAACTACTACCTCCACTGGGATCAGTCACCGTCAAGCCAGCAGAACCACTAGTCTTATTGAACATGATGAGGCTAAGTCAAGCGTGACTACTAGCATCCGTGAGCACGCTCAAAGTCATTCAAGCACAACAACTAAACTCATTGAGCGCAACCAAACTACTGCTACAACCCATCACAATGAAGTCAAGTCAACCAGAACTACTAGTCTTATTGAACATGATGAAGCTAAGTCAAGCAGAACTACTAGTCTTATTGAACATGATGAGGCTAAGTCAAGCAGAACTACCAGTCTTATTGAACATGATGAAGCTAAGTCAAGCAGAACTACTAGTCTTATTGAACATGTTGAAGCTAAGTCAAACATGTCTACTAGCATCAGTGAGCACGCTCAAAGTCGTTCAAGCACAACAACTAAACTCATTGAGCGCAACCAAACTACTGCTACAACCCAGCACAATGAAGTCACGTCAAGCAAAACCGCTGATATAATTGAGTACAATGAAAGCCATTCAGGTGAAACTACCGGATTTATTGAACACCACGCCAGAGGTTATTTTGATAAGTACATTCTCATGTGATAATGCGTTTTAGAGTCGAATAAAATAGTTTTTTCTGATAAGAGCTTTTTGACATGTGAAACTACGTCGGGTATTGATTATAATACATGATTGTGTTTCCAAAATATGTGTGTTATATGTGCTAATTTGTAAATGTATATTTCTTTAAATGTAAAAACGTTTAGATGCAACACAAAGAAACATTTTGAGGTCGCAGTCAATAGGACATAGCGAAGGTACGTACGTGAGGACCAAAGAAAAACGGTCTGCATCAGAAAACATATCCCTCCCAAAGCTTTCCGATCACTCAAGTTGTGTCAACAACATCTACAAGAGCATGCTGTTATGCTCAGGATGCGCAAACAAATTGATCAATTCACATCTGACATGCTTGTTGAATGATTCTGATAGCTTGGAGTTTGACGATTCACAGAAGTTCAAGATAAGTATAAGTGAGTCATTATCTTGAAGGTTGTTGAACAATCTTGTTAGGTTATGAGTTGTGCGATGAAGCTTCATCCCACGAACATCACCAACAAGACGAAAGTAAAGTTGTGGCGTGATCATTTTAAACTTTGTTTAGACTTGACGGACGCTGGTGAAACGCCCGCCTTCGCTCACTTACAACATCGTATGATTTGTATATTAGCGCATTAACCGCATAAGTCTGTAAATTTAATGAACATGTGAGCATACCACACGGATTACTTTTTTGAAATTGGAATGTTATTAATTTTTTATCGATATCTACTGTACATATAGGCGCATGTGTCAGTAAGCACGCATACCCAAAAACTTTTTCCTTATACACGCACACGCGTTAAAACACTTCTAACACAATTAAAACATAGATTTTTTTTATATTTAGTGCAATTTAATCAAATGCTTATTAATACGCTAAACACATTAGTTTTTGGTTGATTTCAAAATTATAATCCGATTAACTAGCTAATAGGATTATATTTGAAAACTAGCGCGAAATCACTGGCGTTGCCCAGTTACAATTAAATTAATTTTTCAATTAGTTGGGCTATTTTAAAAATGAAAACAGAAACTTATTCAATGGCACATAAATATATTCAAAACGTTTCAAAACTTCAGCTATTAA
>JAOPJI010057133.1:0-13271 GCA_027122695.1 Merluccius productus
TAGGGTTAGGGTTATTAGGAAAGGAAGGTCGCAGTGACTCAGGACCAAGACTGGTGTATTCAGCTTCCTCATAAATATTCAGTATATATTAGCCTATACCAGTTGAATTATCCTTTCCTGAATTATGTGCATACATGTCTAAGCCAGGTCTCATGCCTGCAAAATTTCACGTCTCTTGCATAAACCAGCTCACGTGAAATTGACCGAAGGCAGGAAAGCATAATAATTAAAAATATTTAAAAAAATAAAAATAAAAACCTACAAACGAACACAAGGTCATTCAAAGATCATTCATCAACTTTTATTTTTTTCAATAATTAATTTTGTTTAAATAATAATGTACACAAAATAAGGAGGGGTACATTTTTGCTGGAAGACAGGAGTAGGGAGTTAAATAAAAAGAAATAGAAAAGGTAAATATATACTTATATATTACATTACATGATTACATCAACCGCATGAAAAATAAAATTGTTAAAAAGGGACTTACAAATCGAGAAGGGAAAAGCACAGTTAAGGCAGTCGCTAGTTAGCTGAGTTTTAATTCGCCTCAGTCGTTCCCCGCAATAATGTAAATAGAGTGATGCTATGCTAGGTAGCTTATGCCAATGAACTGAGAATGTAACCAGGGGGTGATAAGGAGGTAGGATACAGATGCTAGCATGGGAGCAGACACAGGGCTAGCTAGATATTGCAGGGTATGGCTCCATTCAACAGGGGAGAGTGATCAGTGACGAGCTAGCTTTATGTTTGATTAACCTCCTACTATAGACGGTACCGCAGAGTTGTTTACATTTGCTTCTGGGAAGAAAAGCGTCATGTCAGTTGTATACAGTTATAACAGCAAAGAAAGCGGGTGTGAGCTATGTGCTTGTTTGTATTACATAATCTGCCATGAAACGCCATGAAATCACTATTGTTGATCTGATTTGTGTTTGTAAATGTTAAAGAGGAATAGAAATACAATATTAATCTGATTGCTTCCATCCATATATATAAAAATATCGATAGCAGGATAAGTATTATGTTAGAAAAAGCTCCCAAACTAGGAAAATATATATTCAGAGGGCCGTATTAACATCTGCCATTTTGAAACTACATCTCGTACATGTTACAAGAGTGGTCACAGCCAAAACATGTTGTTGAAGCCAAACTGAGGTAAAGTTTGAAAGATACTGAATAGGATTTGCTTCTGGATTACAATTTAGAGAGATGATACAGACGTCGAGCTGTCGGGTGTAATGGACGACTTCGGCGATCTTTATTATTGACAATATGACTGCAGTGAACGAGTGAGCGAACCATTTAGGATATCTCAGGGTGAGTAACGATGAGTTCGTTTTTTCAATGTAATGTATTGCCATCAACTTGGTATTGTAATATACCCTCACTTCTTTCTTTGACAATTTTGATTTCTTTCCCTAATTATTCCGTGTCTCTGTACGTATGGCTGTATAGACTGTACTGTCAGCGGTACCACTCTGGCGACCTGTGAAAATCCATAACAGGGTTTTTCCTGGCTGAAAAAGAGGCAAAGGTGGTATCTGAAGAAACATTTTAAAATGTGAGATTTCTCAAATGCACTCATTTTCAAATGTGATTGGAAAAAAGGCAATTGTTATACTGTAAATGTTATTTTATTTTACAGATATGCAATCACAGGTCAACTGGTGTGTGGAGGCAGAAATTTAAAGGTTATGAGGCTGTATTACACGGCTGAAGAGTAGCAGCTGAGCCTTGGAACGTATTTGAATGAATCATTTTTATTTGAGTTTATATTATAACAAGAATGCAAACTAGTGCAAACTAGCATAGCCTGTATAAAAAGGCGATGTCCCAGAAGGTAACATTTTTAAGTGACAACCTACTATTTAGTCTAATCTCTCATCAGAGATGAAAATATATATTTTTTAAATTGACATGCAGTTTTGTTAATTTCAGTTGGTGTATCATGTATTAATTCTTTATTATTGATGAGCCTTTAATGACCTGTTCTCATTTTTAAAACTTTAGCCTATAATAAAAAACACATTTGGATATAGCCTGCATATTGTTAAAATTTAAAAACAAACTTTGTGTATCCTCTCCTCTGTTGAGAGGGGACTTCTTTGGGCTTGTTTGGGATCCCCTTGCAGAAGGGTGAGCTGGCTTGCGACAACCAACAGGGTAATAGGGTTACCAAGTCTTTATGCAATTGCCTGCGGATAGGGGAAGATGATGATAGAGCAGAGCGAGAGCAATGAGTGCAAAGCTATGGTGCAAAGCAGTCTGCATTTTTTGTTGCACTTGTAGAACTGAGAAGGCTCTCCGCCTTCAATGTTAATTACATACGCAGTTGGGGCACAGTACCATAGTTAAGAGTGGTAATACATACGTACATTGACCTTCACTTCCTGTTTTGTTTCCGCACCACTTTAAGCTATAGCTCATGGTTTATTTGTTATGCCTTCAGATAAAAAATGTTAGTAAAGTTTCGTTTTTTTAAATATATGTTTTGTCATTTTGTTTGATGAGAGAATGCGCTGTACTTTTATTAACATTCACAAGTGCATTGTACATAAGAGTATCAAGGATTTTCCAGGGAGGGGAAGATACCACAGGGACCGCCAAACAGCATAAAGAACTGGTTAACATGAGGTTTTCGGTTTTTACTATTCTGTCTCTGTATACCGCTGGATCCAACCCCTAAATTGGGGGCAATTAAGCTTCAAACAGCACATTTAAAAAATATATATACTAGTCTCACAAACATAAAATTGGGATGGAATTGCTCTATGTGCTTTATTGGGCTTGATGACATCACAGATGGTGTTAAAAGGCAAAATATCTCTGAATTTTGAATATTTCCCATGAACTAATGCTTTAGGTCTTTGATGTAGTCTGCTTGTTTTTTTCACACTCATCTGCAAGCTCTGCCCCCTAACATGTTTATGTCTGAACTGGAGTATCTTATGCCTTATGAGACCATCCTGATATTCACTTTGTGTTCCTCAATGAATATCTGTCTGGCTCAAAAAAATAAAAAAACTTCAGCCAATCAGAGTGACGCTCGTGCTCTCTTCACTCCTGTCATCTTTTAACATCGTTATTCAGTCTATTTGGGCTAAAAACCGCCATTGTTTTCTTATTTCAAAAGACTGCGTTGCTTCTTGTTCATCATTAACTTTATCTCCCTCCCCTAACCGCTGATTGGTCCAAGCATTTTTATTTTTTGGGGGGGGGCTATCAATGGCGTCGAGGACACACGGATCTGCAGGGAGAAACATAATGTGAACTGGCAAGATCGGGATGGTCTCACAAGGAGTATCTTCCGCTTCCTGGAAAATCTTTGGGTGTATTAAAAATAAATAAATGAGAAAAACGTAAAACTTTTTTAAAGAGTTACTAGCACTGTCGCCATGGTGTACAGCTAGCATGTTTACTTGTTGTATCCAAAGTTGAACACCTTTGCTCTTTTGAGCTGGAAACCTAAAGCTTTTTACTGTGCCTCGGAAACTTATTTTCTCAATGTTTCAGCTGCTCCACCGTTCAAACGGAATACAATGCCTTGAAGCTTTTGTACCTGGAAGTAAATGTTAACAACTCTGCGATACAGTTGCAGTTGGGGGATGAGTGTAACATGAAGGGTAATAATTGTTAGTTTTCTATCCAGATATTCAAGTTTGCATTTCGCAAATTAATATCGGTCTGGCCTTGAATGGCTAGCAATTGAGCAGGGTAGTCCCGTCCATTTTGATGACGATACAGTTGCTGCCACATTTTTGGATAAATTGTCTGGGAGTTTATGGGCAAAACGCCTGTTTAAGATATCATCATCGCTAGACTGTAGCTGGGTAGCAGGTAAACAAACAGCTCCCGCTCTCTGCTGCCACATCTGTGATCATGCCGTAGTGTTGCTCCAGATTGCAATCATAGCAAGCAAGGCAAACAAGGAGTCATGCACAGTTTGATAAAAATCCCCAATTCTCGACAGAGTGGGGACTGCCAAAGCCAATTAGTCAGACGGCCCGTTGCCCTGAAAAAACAAACGCCCATTGCTCCGAAGCCCTTTTGCTCCGAAAATAAATAAAACATATTTTAGGTGTACATGATTTATGTAAACAAAACATGAAATATAAACAATCATATAATATCATTTAGAGGCGTAGGCCTACAAATCGTGTGAAAGTGGAAAGTGGTCATCATTCATTGGTCAATCCTAAATCATTCCTTTTCTCCCTGGGTAGTGCACTTATGTTAAAATCGGTTATTTTGATTGCAATTAGCCTACTCGCTACTCCAATTAAGTGCACTGACTAGGGAGCAAAGGAACGGTTTGAACGGGGCATGAGATGTGCAATTTGTCTTTTCCGCGCTTGTACAGACAGAAACATGATCATCGGACAGCTGTTGGAACAAGTTAAGAGATAAGTACAACAAAGTTGATATTTCTAGTAAGGTAGAGACATTCTCACACGTTACACATCCTATTCACGCAAAATAGTAGACTACTATGTAATAATCATGCTGCCGAAGCTTGACGATGGAGATTACTGGGAGATAGCTGCCTCACGCTGAGGAATTTAAATGGATAGGCTAAGTGTCAGGTTGTATATTGTATTTTGATCATTTTAATTTAATTTATGCATTTTTAAAGCATTGACATTTTTAGCCAATGGGCACACTAAAAAGCAAGCATTTTGTAAACGGTCTTTGCATAATGTACCATCGGACCAATGGCATGGCACAGACAGGGTAGTGCCATTTTTTTACCCACACTGCTGCTGGTGGGAGAGGGCAGCAAGAGCTACCATAGACTGGAAAGGCTACTGAGCTAGCAGGAGCCTGTACGACTGCCAAGGTTTCTGGGTAGTGTAGTTATGTTTCTTGAAATGCAGTAAATAAACGTTACAAATTATTTTTGAATGCATTGGTGTGTATATTATGCACTTTTTATGCCATAACCTGGGTGAATACTCGATTCTGATTGGCTGGAGGGGTGTTGATTAACTTTCGATAACTGCACGGCTATGACGTGATCGTAACATAAGCAGCCTTATCGCTGGTCTAGTTGGTCAATTACAGCTCTCTATGGTCTGGTATTTCTGAATAACAGTCCGTTGCTATGGACGCTATTATCCACCGTAGCATCTAACACACCGTTTGTTTTTGCGGAAGCAATAAAATCATCTTTAAATCAATAAAATACATTTTCTGTTGTTATATTTTGTGTCAGATTTTTGATTTCTTTAGTAAGTAGCCGTGTAATAAGCAGGATAATATACAGCGAGCCGGTCATCATTGCAAAATAAACCCTGACAGAAGGTTCTGTACATTATCCATTACTTATTCACTTGTCCTCTTTCGGGGGAAACTTTATGTGACATCTTGTAGTCTTAACTACGACAGAGAGCAGCGGTCTTAAGGGGTCATACGTCAAGGTTGTGTGCATGTGTGTGTGTGTGTGTGT
This sequence comes from Merluccius productus, assembly GCA_027122695.1. Classification (NCBI taxonomy): domain Eukaryota; kingdom Metazoa; phylum Chordata; class Actinopteri; order Gadiformes; family Merlucciidae; genus Merluccius; species Merluccius productus. The sequence goes on from JAOPJI010057133.1 coordinate 5,450, forward strand.
GTGTGTGTGTGTGTAGGTGGCTACTATTAAGTATAATGGTGTGTGTGTGTGTGTGTGTGTGTGTGTGTAGGTGGCTACTATTAAGTATAATGGTCTGTGTGTGTGTGTGTGTGTGTGTGCAGGTGGCTACTGATAAAGATAACGGTCTGCTGCTGTACAAGGAAGACAGTGACCCCCTGGCCCTGGAGCTGTACCAGGGACACATCCGCCTCATCTACGACATCGCCAGCTACCCCCCCACCACTGTCTACAGGTAGGCTCACACACACACACACACACACACACACACACACACACAGATGCTCATAGTCAGGCATTTCTTAACTTTTCCTATCTATTATATCTATCTATCTATCTATCTATCTATCTATCTATCTATCTATCTATCTATCTATCTATCTATCTATCTATCTATCTGGTTGCATGTCTGTCCATCTATCTATCCATCTATCTTATCTGGGTGCATGTCTGTCTGTCTGTCTGTCTGTCTGTCTGTCTGTCTGTCTGTCTTGCTCTTTATCATATCTGTCATGGTTACAAGTGAAATGTAGCATATATTTTTATATATATAGTTGTTGTTTTGATTCTCACCGATTTACAGGTGAGGCTGAGAACAATTAAGGCATGTGATCGATATTGGAGCAAACTACACACATTCTGCACCCAGCAACTGGCCAGAGTGCAGACTAGAGTGGCTTCGAGGACAAGCAGAGGTGTAAATATTAGGGTAGATATATTATGGTCGATAATTGAATCAAATAATTACATTTGAAATATGCCTTTCAATATGGCTTAACAATGGATATAGCAGAAACGTAGAAACAGCAGACAAATTAGTAAACCACATTGTTGTTCCACATTGTACCTCAACTAGCATAAGGTTTCACATTGGTATCCACAAAAAGCGAATAGTTTGGGATCAGTTAACTAAACAGCAAGGGTGAGAGTCGGTGTGTTACAGCTATGCTAGAATGCTGCATACAGGGTTTCATTTGCATATGGGGTTCATTCACCTGGCGGCCATGTTGGTTCTGAACACACTTGGTTCTTAATGCACCCAGATAGCATTTAGAACCAACATGGCCGTTAGCAGGGACAAACTGGGACCAAACAGTTGACCCATGACCCAGACTGGCGCACCGCAGGCCACATACCAGGAGTCCCCCCCCACCCCTCTTTTGAGGTTAACTCACAGTGCTACAGTGTGCTGTCACTACTAAGGCGCGGCCACGGGCTGATCTCAGTGCGCTCGGCTCTGTCTGCGTACGGCGGCGGTCAGACTCCAGTGTGCTCTGCACGTTTCTAGCTGAGCCGGGGGGGGGCCACGCATCGTACATTGACGATTCTATACATAATCATATATACTTGTAAAAAACAAAAACATATATTATTGTCCACCGTCACTCATCCTCTTTTCTCTGCTTCCCTTATTTAGTTCCTTCCCTATTTCGCCACACTGTGACCCACTGTGACCGCACACTTTGACCCACAGTGTGGCGGAAAAGAGACCTCTCAACACAAGAGATCAATAAATAGAATATTACTTCAGTTGTGAAATCAGACCAGATTGCAATAACCAGGGACATGGAATGAGTGTCATACAATTTATGTGGCGTGTCAGCGACATGTATTTTGCCTGATGTCATGACCTGAACCACACCTCAACTCCTCCTCTGTACCACGACCTCCTCACCCCCCCGCAGAATAGCATAGACATATAATAGTCATTCTTCAAGATGTTCAGGGCAAAATTAGTACCGGCCCACCCTATATTGCGGGGAGACCTAAAGCCAATCGTGCATGTGCTTGCATGTTTAAGGTCTGAGGGCATAATTCTTAATGAACATCTATTGAATGAAGGTATGTTTACTACAAATGTGTGTTTTGTGTATTAATGTCATGCAAGGATTCTGCCCACTTTATAGATTACAGTAATGTTCTTGCCACATTGTGGTACTATAATATCAAAGGGTTGTCATGTTGTCCTCCTAAAACAAACAAGTTTTATATGGTTATCATAGCTTCATAGTTCTCGGCTCCAGGCAAAGTAAGGAGGGCCCCCCCCAAAAAAAATCTCGCCTAGGGCCCCCTGTTGTCTAGAGCTGGGCCTAGCTAAAAACGGAGCGCGTGAAAGCATCGGTCTCTAGTGGCGAGTGTGGCCGGCCGAGAGCCACCGGAGACCGGGAACAAAAACAGGCCGCTCCGCTCCACTTTTTCTCTCTCTATTAGCTGCGCTTTCGCGTCGTCCTGACTTCCCTGCGTTTGTATTAATGCTAAATACATTAATATATACAATCTGCGTATCGACAGAAGTGTATTCCTCCTTCCGGTCACTGGGAGGACGCCGTTGTGTTTGTCGGGGATTTAGGAGTATATATTCCTGTTTTGGGGTAGCTAGCTATCGTTAGCCGCGCAGTGTTTCTCAATTCTCGCGAGAACAGATGATAAGCGCTGTCAATTATCCAAATTGGGTCTCGTTAGTAGATGCGACGCGTTGTCTTTGGTCGTGTTTTGATGTTCATGAACTTTGTTTTGAGTGATTTTGATTGAGTGTGTGCGTGTTTCACTAAATAAATGTTTTCTATTTTGTATGTATTTAGTTAGTTTAAGGATGCAAAGAAGTTAAAGCTATAAAACTATTAACTAAAAGGTACAAATTATTAATGAATGTTTAACAAACAGGTTTCTCATTCTATTTTTAGCGTAGTCCTTTTTTTCAAATAGCCTTTTATTCAATAATCATAAACTAACTTTAACTTGTAACTTAATTAACTAAAACAATGTCTTTATAATGTGTTGTTTTGTAAGAACACATTATATATAATGTACAATGTCACGTAACGTTTTTCACATCTTCTCAGTCACCTGACGTTGGGGCGTACAAGGAGATCCTATTTCAAACAGCGCTTGTCTCGTGTCAATACTCGTGAAATGAGTTCCTCGCCTGAGCTTCATTCATATTTTAGTATAATGTCATGCATTCATCATGATGCTGTACAGTTATTATTATTATTCTGACCGCAAACCCCAATAATAGCAGGCTACTCCGACACAGGGTTATATTATTAGTGTAGGACATGACCAAGCACAGAATGGGAAGTAATTCCTCACAGTTGGTCATAGGGTAATACTTCTGTAGGCTAATAATACAACCTAAAATACATTGCGATTCATTCTTAAAGCACATTTCTCGCTGCCCAAGAAACTCCACAAAAGAGAAGAGATGAATTAATTATATTTTTCAATTTAGTCCATTATAACCCTAATCCCAAACCTAATCCCACTAACCCTAAACCCAACCACTAAACCAACCCCTTTCCCTAACACCTTACTCCAACCACTAAACCAACCCTATCCCTAACACCTTACCCTAAACCCTTACCCCATCCACAAAACCAACCCTAACACCTTACCCTAAACCCTAACCCCAACCAATAAATCCAATCTAACCCTGCCAAAACAACTGCTCTCAATCCATAGGCAATATTAGCCATAGCATATAGCATACATTAGCATAGCATATATACAAGTACAGCATATAGCATAGCCATAAGGGCCATGTTTTGCCTCATACGGCCTGCAGCTGTTGCGCTGTGGCCCCCCTACCTACCACATTGCTGGCATGCTGGCTATTGGAGACCCGGGGCCCTCCTCAGCTCGGCGGGTCACAGGCAGTGTAACGCTATCGCCCATGTTGGGCTTACAGCTGGAAGAAATCACATACCGCCATACAAATCCCCCCGGGTGCAGTGACACAACAGTGATTATTATTATTAGTGCTTTCATTTACCTTACCCATTTACCTTCTTTTGGTTTGTTTGTTTGTTTGTTGGATCATATATATATATATATATATATATGCATATATGCATATATGCATATTACATATACATATAAGGCACCAATGTGTTATTAACTACTGAGAAAACCTAGTCGAGAGCATCCATAACTAAATAATAAAAATGATCAAATGTCACGTACATAGTTAACTGATAATAAGTAAATGTTGCTGATACATTTTTTTGGTTGAATCCTAAGAGATCCGGTTGTCAAATGTGTTAATGAGTCAAAGCTGTACATATATGGGCATAACCATATAAATATAATGTGTGTGTGATGTCTGAAGTGTAATTATTTCCGTTTTCCAGACAGAAGCCCCTCTCCGATGTTCCTCTTTTCCTCAGACATATAAGTTCCCCCACATCGGTCTTCCACAGTTTATCTTCTGTCACGGCTGTGTGCTAGTTGTACATTGGTAGCCTAGCCTAGCCTTTAGCCTCAGAGACCAGATGAAGATGTGGATGGCTTCTTCAACAAGCTTTGGGCTTGGGCTGCTTACGATGATCATCTGGTGTACCTCCCCAGGTATGTCAACATGGACTGTGTGTGTGTGTGTGTGTGTATATAGGGTGTATGGTGTGTGTGTGTGTGTACGTTTGAGTGACTGGTTACCACATGTGCAGGGGACGAAAAGAGATCATGTGTGTTGAGTCATAAAGATATACAAACATGTGTCACCTGATTCTACTGTTACAGTGGACTCCCAGGGTCAAAGGGCGATAACATGTTGCCAGTCCATCAGCAAGGCACCAATACGGAGCACGGTGGTAGAGTGCTACGAGCAGCTGGACCAGAGCAACGCGGACTACTGCAGCATCCACGCATACATGTAAGACCGACATCAATTTCAAATTCTAAGCAGAAATGGGCTATGCAAGGGCATTTTTTTTGATTGCCCTAAATTGGTGCCAGTTGATGTCACTTGCCATGTGACATTGTGTGACGTCATCTCAGACTAAGATTGCGAATGGATATAACCAGTGTCTATCAACAGGCGGTGCTGTTGCTGAGCCTTTTAGCTAAACTCTTCATGTCATCTTACATACCGTCACTTGATTATCCTTGAAAAAAATAATAATAAAGTAAGTTTACAAGTGTATTCCGTTGCAGCATGCAACTGTCAGATGCATGTGTAATTGGGTGTATAATGCAATGTCCCTGTGACCCAAGTGACCCTGTTTGATTTTCTCCAGTCTCGTTACCACCAGTGGCGACAAGTGGTGTGTGGACCCGAGCGTCAAATGGCTCAAAAAGAAGTTGAAGATCCTCAAAAAGGTGTGCATCACTTTCAACCATTAAATATCACGGAAAGCATAAGTTTAGTTTTGGTTTAGTTTAGTTGTGAAGTTAGTTGAATGGAATAATAATAGATATTAATAATAACTAGAATCTTAACAAAACATATGATTGAACACATGAATGAATGTCATGACTAGTCAGTTACAGTGAGTTTTGAGCAGGCTGGTGAAGTGAAACAACTAGACAAGACTAAGACAAACACAAAAAAATGTTATTGATTAAATGAAGGTGAATTGAACATCACTGATCTCTTTCTCTCTTTTATACCCTCCAGAGTGGAGTGTCTTGCCTCCCACTTGTGCATGATGTGATGACGCCGCCAAATATATAGACAGCATATATGATTGATATGGACAGACGCCTCTTATTTATTAATTATTTATTTATTCTTTATTTGTAGAGATATTATTTTTTATAAATATCCTTCACAATGTATTTAATTCATTTTTTTATGAGAGTTCGATTTGAAAATAATGTCAAGATATTGTGTTCGTTTAGTTATTTTTTCTAAATTGTTTTATTATTGTTTCTGAAAATGTGAACTTGTAACTGAAAATAATTAAGTTGAAATTGTTGAATAGGAGATCATCTTCATTTTCATATTAATTTATGATGTGCCACGCTTAGTATAACAATAACAACAGCCTACATCTGATATTAATGTTATTTCTAAGTGACTGAACCATATTTGGAAGAACAAGAATAGTACTAGGCTTACACAAATCAAATTAACTTAGGAGTTTGTGTGTTTGTGGTTGAAAATAATATGATTCAACGGTCTGTGGATTTTACACATACAACAAGCTTGACCACTGGAAATGTAAAGTAAACTGAAAAAAGACAATAAAATTATCTAATTCAATAAACAATCTGTTAAAAGCTGCCTTTAATAATATGATGCTAAATAACCCTATACCGATCTGAAATGAACAGTGCATTAAATATTAGTAGACTTAAAACCATCAGTCATCAGTCATTCATGAATGTTTGTCTCTATGTTGACTATATTTGTTGCTGCTGAGTGGGAATCTCCCATGACTGAGCTGTTATATTTAGGCCTAATGTCTGACAGGTTTTTTTTCTGTCTGATCACTGAATGACTGGAGTTCCCCTTCAGCATAGCTCAGCAAACAAAGTGCAATAAACATTCAACTTTGTGATAACGGTTGATTTCAGTGAAAAAGTGATATATGATTTATGTTTAATCGACTAGAAACATGTATCGGTGGTCAATCATGCAGCACGGGTTTGGGATGAAACCAGACAGGATATTTTTGATATTTTTGATTGTTTGTGGAATGGCTACATGATAAACTTATAAAAATTAACTCAAATAAACCTTAACCCAATTTATATTTTCTGCAAACATGCTCAATACAAAATGACATCACTATTCAGCATGACTGTATATTTTGTTGATCTTACAGTAACTCTGTACGCTACTTTTCACTGTGACCAGTAGAGGGCAGTCAAGCGATATGGGGTTTGATGAACTTACAAGTTCACAAAAGGAAACTGTTTATTAACACTTTATTGAAATGACTGAGTGTCTGAGTAGTGAGTGTGTTAGTAAGGGATAGATGTGAATGTGTGAATCTGTCTACTGGGGGAGGGCAACATGTGATTGTTTGTTAGCTGTTTCCATGGGAACCTGGTCAGATGCTGAGGTATGCGCATGATGCATGATGCGTGATGCGTGATGATGCATGATGCATGATACTTTAACCTAATTGTTACTTTATCCATCCATCTACTGTATCTATCTCATCTGGCTGCATGTCTGTTTGTTTGTTTGTTTATCTGTCCGTCTATCTATCCATCTATCGTATCTGGCTGCATGTCTGTCTGTCTGTCTGTCTGTCTGTCTGTCTGTCTGTCTGTCTGTCTGTCTGTCTGTCCGTCTATCTGTCCGTCCATCTATCTATCTTATATGGCTGCATGTCTGTCTTATCTGGCTGCATGTCTGTCCGTCTGTACACTGTCTGTCTTTCCATCCATCTATCTATCTTATCTGGCTGCATGTCTGTCCGTCTGTACACTGTCTGTCTGTCCGTCTGTACACTGTCTGTTTGTCCATCCATCTATCTATCTTATCTGGCTGCATGTCTGTCCGTCTGTACACTGTCTGTCTGTCCGTCTGTCTCACTGTCCATCTATCCATCTTATCTGGCTGCCTGTCCGTCCATCTATTTATCCATCTATCTTATCTGGCTGCCTGTCTGTCTGTCTGTCTGGCTGGCTCTTTATCATATCCGTCATGGTTAAAAGTCACATGATGAGACTCTGGCTGGGTGGGGCTGCACACCTGTGGTGCAGAGCAGTCATGGCACCCAGGATAAACCAGCCATCAACACACACACTCAGGGAGGGAGCTACTACTGTCATGGCAGCTTGTAACATCGGCTCAGCGAATACCTGCCATCTGAGCCCGTTCTCATCCCAACTCGTAATATAGCGACGATTTGTCACGCCCCTAGACGTCTGATACTGACGTAAAAGGTACCCTCCCGCGTCTGTGTGAAACGATCTGGAGACGCGGTGGAGACGAGCAGAGTCTACAGCGTCCATTCACTCCAATAATAACCCGGTCACGGTGATGGATTACGCTAACCATAACCCTAACCATAACTACCAATGCGAACGGTGTAGACTCTGCTCGTCTCTTACCACCGCGAACGGGTTT
>JAOPJI010057176.1:0-11426 GCA_027122695.1 Merluccius productus
TTTCTCAGTTGTTTGTTTAAATTAAAATTTTTTATCGACTAACATTATTTTACCCCCCCCCCCCCCCCCCCGCCTAAGGGCTTAGGGTCCAGGCCCCAGCTCCTTCAAAGTCATAGACTGGCCGCAATATGGTGTCATATGATATTGTGCACACTTGCATATGTCACAACGATTAGCATGTTGACACTAGTTAAAGTTTGAACTTGATTAAATCCCAGAGGGCAATTTTGTCCAAGTGCAACACGGTGACGGAGAATGTATAACGAACAATGCAAGAATGAAGAACATGCGATGAGCAATACACAAGTTCAGAACAGACTGTCATACGCGCAACATCACAACTGGTCTCAAGGTCTTAAAAAAACTACAACTGTGCAAGTGCAAATGCCCGTCTATTTAATAAGCCCAACAGCTGTCGGGACAAAGGAGCGCTTGTATCCGTTTGTTTTTATTTCCCTGGTACCTTGAAATGGTGACCGGAGGGAAGGGACGCAGACTCAGAGTGTGTAGGGGATGGTCACAAACTCCACGGCGGAGTCGGACAATATAAGACGCACCGCATGCCGTTTCCCAAATGGCCCCCGCATTGTGGCAGCTGCCACAGCCCTGAGCCCCGTGCGTGTGCGTGTGCGTGTGTGTGTGTGTGTGTGTGTGTGTGTGTGTGTGTGTGTGTGTGTGGCGCGCTGTGAGGCAGCCCCTCACTGGCCATCTGCTGTCAGTCTTGCACCACCTACAGGCCTCCATGGGCCATTACCCCTCACAATAGGTAGCACCAAATGCCCTTAAATATGGCAACAGCTCCAAAGCAAAGTATACTTCTCAAATAATAAGGATATTAATACTATTATTCATTTAATCTTCAAGCGCCTCCAGTTTATTAGGCACACCCCGGGGTGTTATTATTGAGCTGTAACATGCGTAAAAGGCTCCATAGCACATGTGTGCATTTAGAAATGGCGCTATTAAATATGATGACTATCCCTAAAGCAGGTTTTGGGAAAATCTGTTGCAGATGGGGCCAACCGCACATTTAGCAAGCCCGGTTAAAAGTAGAGTTTGACAACACCTTTAGGGGATGCAGTATGTGTGTGTGCGTGCATGCGTCCCTGCAGAGTTTAGCTGGACCTAATGGTATTTGTTGTTGTTGTGTGTGTGTGTGTTTGTGTTGAAGATGGTAAGAGCACCGGCGGCAGGGAAGAGTCTACCAAGCAGCGCCTCCTCCAAACAGGACACCATCTCCGACGACGAGATCGAGAGACAGCTTCGGGCTCTGGGAGTCGACTAAGACTTGTACACACACACACACACACCCACACACACACATGCATTAACATACAAACTGCTGAGAAGCACACTACATGCTACAGATTAACATATCTCAAACATAGAAGTGGTGTGCAAAGACAAACGTACGCTGATAGGCAGGCAGATTACACGCACACACACACCGGGTGGCATATTGCCTTAGACATTGGAAGAGAAGTTGTTGTTTTTTATGCAAAACAATATTTATAATAACCTAGTCCAAGCCTGAAGGTGGACCAACGGCAGGTGCTTGAATGAGAGCATAAAAAGGCACTTCTCCTATTCTGTTTTAATGTGTTTTAAACAAAAATATAAATAAAGGTCGACTTTTCTTTGAGTCATTACATTCCCATAGATATATCAATTTGGGATTTTCACCATTTTTCTTTGGACGAAATATTGGGAGATATCAAATGAGAGATTTATTTCCCCCGGTGTGATGGATGAACAATGTCGCCATCGTAAGGAACATTGTGATATAATCTCTTTACATTTAAAGTACTAAATATGAGCATCGCTAACCCCTTACTAAAGTGACCTTTGTTTTAATGCCCATGCCTCGGTATGTAGCTTTGCTAACCCACCACATATAGCATGATGAAACCTAATGACTGCTGTTTTTGACCATCCTTAGGTACGTTACTACTATAACCATTGAGTCGAAGTGACCCTCGACATAGTCTAGTGTAAGAACTAATGACATCTACGCCCGATGGCTTAGGGTAAGATCTTTGCACAACACCGTTATTATGTATAGATGACAATGAATCCGAGCAAATGGGGTGGCTAACCAACGATAATTCGTTGTGATTATTTAGTCGGAAGTAGTAGCGCAAAACAAACAAGATTCCTACCGCCGATGAATAGAATAAACTCGTTAATACTTAATTTATTTTCTCCAAAATAACTCATCAAGTGATTTGTCTCAATTTGTATGATCGAGTCAAACGCCGGTGTCGCTCATCATAACACTAATTATGGGTCTGCTGCTCGTTCTATGCACCGGGGCGCGCGGGTAGTAGACTCTGTTCAGTCTGTGACCCGGTACGCGAAAAAGGAGCAGACCCATAATTAGTTTTATGAGCCGCACCGGCATTCGACCCGCGACGACACCTCAGCGTTAATATTAACCCTTCCCTGTGTCGTATGTTGACTACAAGCCTTCTTCGCTCTCGCGCACACCCAGACCCCTAAGGAAGGCGGCGAGACAGAAGTGTACCTCTAGAAATGACACTGTGATCCAGATCACTTGCTCTTTTTGTTGCTCGCTTTTTTTTTTTTCTTTTTCCTTCCTTTTGTTTGTGTTTAGCGTCCTGAAATCGATCATTATTTTTCTTTTGGGCGTATCACAGGCCAGTGGTGACACACACACACACACACACACACACACACACACACACACACACACACACACACACACACACACACCAACACACACATGAGACATACAGTACATCAATGTGGGTGTTCCTCCATTCCTTGGGCTGTTGCTTTTTTGTTTATTTATTTTCTTTTGCCAAAATCAATGATGATGAGACTGCATGTGTCTAATATTGTACATTGTATATTTTTATTCTGTACATTATAAGCCTCAAGAACATCATTGCCGTCTCCCACTGTTGTACCACAAGGGACAGCTGCAGTAATAGCGCAGGCCTTTTGTTAAGACTGGAGACGTGTGTGTGTGTGTGTGCGCGTGCGTGTGTGTGCGTGTGTGTGTATGTGTGTGTGGGGGGGGGTGGGTCATGATTGTAATGTAACTCTCGGGTTATTTTTCTTTTACAAATATTTCCTTGTATACTACTGTATGTACGGTCCTATGCCATTGTACAGTGACTCTGTTAAGGGTTTGTGGCTTTTATAAAGAATAAAATTTCTTCATGTACTTCATGATTCGTCCTTTCCCCAGTGGGTCCCCGTACCTCCTGCAACATGTTTGGTTGTTTCAGAGATTTATCACGGCGTCTGCCTTGCGCGTGCGTCCCCCATTTTGATTAGGGGGAACATTATTAATGTATGATACCCCAATGATAATGGCTCATTCGGGACACACACCCCACATAAAAACCAGAGCACCTCCTCGTTCTTCATGTATTTATTCATGGGTGCGTGTCGAAGGTACAAAAGGAACATCGCTAAGGTGAATCCTTCATCATCCACCATTTTATTTCTTATGACATCACCGCGACACGGACTTCCACAAATATATCGACGCGTCGGCTTAATGAGGGAGATTTACAGAGCGACCCGAAAAAGTGCAAACACATACAAAAAAACAGACGGTCGTTGGGAGAGATAAACACGAACACTAGTTCTGCCAAGAGAGAAACTGCACCGCTCTCTTATCTGCATCATGTAGAGTTGTGACATGTGGTCCATATCAATCAACTCAACATCCAGGTCAGACATACCTGACTGCCTGCTGTAATCCGTCTTGTAGTCAAGGCAACGCATCATGTGTCATCTGTTTGGACCTCTGCTGTCTAACATGCCAGACCATTCCCTCACATCACCAACCAACTTTAATCAATCAGTCAATAAATAAAAAGTAAGCCCACAACAGGATCGGTTCAATGCAATATATTATGTCAAATAAATAGATTGTCGTAACACATCGGGTTTTCCTTTTACGAGAATAATTCCAGGTTTCTTCAAAAGAGCGTAATAGGCACTTGATACAAAAGACGGTTGTTTTAGGATAATTCAGGTAATTCATAATTCAGATCATTCATAAGTCAGGAGTACACAGACCTACAGTCACAGGTAAATAACACGGCGGCAGTTCGACCTTTTGGAGCACACGGTAAAACGGGAGTGTAAGTCGCTTAGGATAAAAACATCTGCTACAACTTTAAAAAGTGTGATATATTATATCAAAGTCATAATGGCATCATGTGTTGTATTATTTTTTTCCCACTGGTATCACAAAACGGTAGCCAACCTATTCAAATGTTGGTTGAAACACTTGGACACACAGACTGGACGTAGCATTTCATGAAGGCAAAACGTACCGCATTTCCATAGCATGTGGGTGTTTGCTGCCACCTAACGGGTTAGCCCTACGTTGCTATAAAGAGACGTTTTAAGAAAATTAAATTAAAGGCTGTATTGGAAAACAAAAGTCAGCATTCCTATTTACGGTTAAAAGGGTGTATCTACATGTGATTTAATACAAAAATCACATGTTACGCTCATAGTGTTTTTATAACCCTAATTTATTTACTTGAAATTGGTCGCCAACCTCAACTGTAGGCCTTGTATTCCCCCCCCCCCATACAAGGTCAATGGGGAAATTCAATGCGTTTACTCGCTGAGCTTTGGGACGCCGCCACTAGATGGCGTAGGTTCTTCCTTTCCCCCTCCCCTATGCTGTGTGGTGCTGCTGCTACCTGCAGCCTGGGCTCTCTTTGGCCAGGTAGCAGCTGAGGTGCAGACTCGTCTTGACCCGCTTCTCCCGTTGGCGGCGGTTGCAGAACCACACGCGGACCACCTCCTTCTCCAGGTGCAGACCCTCGGCCATGCGCAGGATCTCCTGGGACGAGGGCTTGCTCTTCTCGATGAAGCTTCGCTCCAAGGCCTCTTTCGCTCCCATACTGGGAAATTGAGGATGGTGGAGGAGGATGTTTGTGTGTGTGTGTGTGTGTGTGGGTGTAGGGGGGGGGGGTAGAGTTGGTTGAGGACAAAATAGTGCACTTCATAACCTATGACTGAGATGTTTCTGCAGCATTAAAGCTGTTACCTGATAGTGGTTCTGCGCTTCCTTTTGCGTTCATTCATGCCCATCTTCTCGTTGTATAGGGCTGAGGAAAGTCAAAAAAACCCACAATCATTCATATTCATGCGTGCACGCGTGCGTGTGTGTGTGTGTGCGTGCGTGCGTGTTGCTCTCACCACCAGCCTGCTCTGCCTCCTCCAACCATTTAGTGAGGATAGCCTTCAGCTTGCAGGCGTTCTTGAAGCTGAGCTGGAGGTTTTCAAAGCGGCAGATCGTGGTCTGACTGAACTCGGAGCCGTGCACGGCTGCCAGCGCCTCGCCCACGTTGGTCTGGGTGTAACCTGCGTGCGCCAGCCCACACAAGCCACACACACACGCACACATAACAGAAAATAGAGGATATACACGCATAACATGCTGAATGCACAAAGACACGGCATAAACTGGCATGGATTAGACTGGGCTACAGCTTGGGTGTGCTAATTGAAGTGAGTGTGCCAGCCTAATTGAAATCTCCAAGATATGAGGCCATATGGCTCACGCACACACACACGCACAAACACACACACACACACACACACACAGACACACACACACACAGAAATGTATTCAAATTAGCTATAACTTTTATGTTTGAGCCCATCAAACATAGGTGTATATCATCAAAGCCCATTAAAGATAAAATTATCACTTTTGCAAACGAAGTGAATATAAGTGAACTGTTTCTAACTGTGAAAACTTCAATAAGAGAGTTGTAAAAATAAAAATAAAAGATAAAGGGATTCAGGATCCGATGTGCCTATAAAGGCCTGATGATGTCGTGACATAGTTCGGTGCTTGAATAGTATTAGTAGTAGCAGGCTGGACTCTCTCTCTATACGTCAGTATAAAGCCTCATAGGATACAACACACTTGTGGACAGACAGACAGACAGCCGTATGTACCCAGCTTGATCCTGCGCAACTTGAAGTCATTGGCGAACCTCTCCAGCTCCCGTATCTGGGGCGAGTCCACGGTGGGGTGGTCGTCGGGGGGCCTGGAGCCGCCGCTCCTCCTGTGGAGGTGGTCCACGGCGGACACCTTCCCGTCCCCCAGGATGGAGTTGGGGCCCACGAGGTCGTCGGCCAGCAGGGCCGGCGGCAGCGAGGGGAAGCCGTGGTTCAAGGTGCAGGAGCCGCCGTGCTCCGGGAACTTGTACAAGCAAGGAGCCAGGGAGCCTGGACACGGAGGAGGAGGAGGAGGACGGTGCTGATCACTCACTGTAGGCAGGGCCGTTTCTGACCTCATCATATATATAGATATATATAAAAAGTTGATGTATATTTGTTTTAAAGGGGGGCCCCCCCTAATGCAAATAGGCAAAAACGGCCCTGACTCTAGGTCACACAACCAAAGGTTATCATGAGTCGGTATATATCTAACCGTTAACACAGTTATACAGCTGTGTTAAGGGGTAGATATAAAGTAGTAGTATAGGAGTAGGAGTAGAAAGGAGGACCAAAGCGCAGCAGCACAGGTAACTAAGTCAGGGAAATGGGAGCATTGCGAGATTAGGCTGCCATCGTCGGTAGGCAATTTCTAAGGGAGCTGTAGACATGCTTCCCCCCAGAGCTTTTATTTAATGAAAAGTGAAAATAAGACCACCCTGGGCTATCCGGATCTGTGAAAACTGCATTAAACGTAAAGCTACATCTAATGCATTTGTTATGCTCCGCTTTGATCTGTGATTTGCTTTTTTTGTTTGTTCACACACGGGGTGATACTGCTCTCTTGTGGTTCATGTCATGTAGTGCGTGCGTCCACTGTGTGGTAGAAACCACAAGCATTGATTCTTTTTTAATCGTTATTAAAGGCTGCCAGTGTTTTTTTTTGTCACACCACATGTCCTTTGTCTACTGATCAGCAAGTGGTATATTCCTATTGAAACCAATTGTATGGTGTTGTAAAACCACATTTGTTCTTAGTTTCTTGTTCTATTTCATATATTTTCTTGCATTTGCCCCTCAAGGACATTATGTTCCTTTATAAAGCAGTAGGCCTGTGTGTTCATTTGATTATTTTGTGCACCGGTCCTTTGTGTTGCCATTAAAAGAGGCAGTTGTCAAATAAAGTCAGACAAAAGCAGAAAGAGTGTGAAATCAATGTGTGAGTCAGTGTGAGAGAGAGAGGTAGAGAGAGAGGTAGAGAGAGAGAGGGAGGGAGAGGGAGAGAAAGAGAGAGAGAGAGAGAGAGGAGAGCTCACCTTGTAGTGTATTTGCTCCGCTCACCATGTTGGGGTGAGGGACACTGCAGGTCTGTAGGATTCGGGTCTGGGAAATACTAGCTGAGAGCATCTCCTGTGCTGAATACACATCCCCGTCATCATCATCACCTTCATCATTACATCACCAATATCAGCATTCAAGGTCTTTTGTTTATTTATTTCTGTATTTTTTTCACAATGTTACGCTTTATCCTTCTAGGCTAAGTGAATTACGATTTACAATGTTCATCAGCGATTATGTTGCAGCCCATGATTTGTACCAACAGTGAAACTGAGCTTTATCTATCCTAGAATAATCTCGGATCCAGAAGTTCACCAACACTATTGCACAGCGCCTTTGCCGGAAACCAGGAAGCGTGAGGGGGCGGAGTTACGCAGGGTTTCCTGTTTTAGTGTGGAGATATTCATCCCAAGATAAACTCATTCACGAGTGGCAAGAAGGATGTTTCAGAAGCCGATTTCAACAAATGTATTTCTACAGAGGCCAGTCTGCTACACAGGTCTGATTTTAAACTTTTACAGACACTTTGTCTAAGGACGTTGGTGTCCGGACAGGACGTTTTAGCTTGTCTTCCCACCGGCTACGGGAAAAGTTTAGTTTACCGGTGCTGGCTGAGTTTGCGTTCGCTGTTGGCCAAGGAGGGATACCGAAAATGGAAAGACGATGCTATCGTTTTAGTTATCAGTCCTCTTCTGGATCTGAGCTGAATGGTCGTCCAAATCTGGCTTGTTGTGGTTCAGCCAGTCAGGTTGTTTCCAGTACAGACCCATTCCATGTAACGTGCATCCAGATCCCGCCCCCAGCGACATGATTGGTCGAAATAAATTGTAAGCGAAAGAATATGAAACGCCTGAAACGAATACTGTCTAGACTTTAGTCTGCCATCAGACTAAAGTCTAATTTGTGAGACTAATCCTAGACTGATATATACTCATATATACTGATATATTATACACCAATATATACTGATACAATATGAGGTTAAAAAATAAATCACTCTCTTTCTTGTTGCCACATTTCATATGCACATGTTAAAACCTAACGTCCTTATTATGTATTATATCTCACTACTGCTTGGGTGTCATCTTCTATAGGTAATTGTCATTGGAATTAACACCACTATAATTATAATCATTTATCTCCATTATCACATCATCATCATCATCATCATCATCATCATCATCATCATCATCATCATCATCATCATCATCATCATCATCATCATCATTACATCATCATCATCATCATCATCATCATCATCATCATCATCATCATCATCATCATCGTCATCATTACATCATCATCATCGTCACCACCACCACCACCAACAACATCATCATCACCAAGTCACCTGCCATCATGCCGTAGGTGGCTTGCTGGTTGCCATAGTGACACGGAGCAACGGGGTAATGCAGAGCAGGGGGTCCGTTGCTAAGGGCGTTGCCGAGGGCAGAGGTGGCGAGGTGCATGTGGGAGTGCTTAGAAGACTGCACCAGGGACAGGCCAGAGGGTACTGTGCAGCACAGGGACGGAGGGAGAAAGGGAGAGGGTCAGGAGGAGAGGGCTGCGGTGGCAAAGTGTATTTTCTTTTCTTTTCTCAAAGGAAAATAGCGTTTCCGCGCACGTGAAACCATCGCAACCGTCTCTCCCGGCTTCACTACAACATCCGTTACCGAAAGCATTCGTCAGAGTGACTTCGTTGTACCGATTCCTGCCAAACAATTGATTTAGCCTAGCGCCGCGGCACGCCTGCCACAAATATGAACGGTTAATAACAACATAACAGTGAATCTAAGTACTTTACATGATGTCTGATCCCATCAAGGCCGACGTGCTACATTGCTATTGTTTACCGTACATCCGTGTCAGACGCGCTCACGTGGAAATGCTCTTCGGCAGAGTCGGTACGACGAAGTGATTTTCAACAAATGATATTGTTAACGGATGTGTAAGTGAAGCCGGTAGACCGTCACGGCGGTTTCTTTGTGCTACGACAACACAATATACAATAACGCTTGTCAAATGTTTTTAATTCCTGTCGGAACACCTGAAAAGATAAAGAAGAGCCTCGGCATAATAGCATAATGAACGGCTAACTGTGTGCAGCCTGTTTTAATTAGTCTATTCTTAGCAGTGACAATGCAATGGGGGGCTCAGGGTGGTTCGGATGGTTTCACATATTGTACCTTGTCAAGTTTGACGGGCTGATAACAAACTAATTACCCACGGAGCAGGAACAGCCGGACTAAATATGCTGATTGGATGCATTTGCATAGCAGCTCCCACAACCTCCGAAAGCTTTGAACGCGGGCCCACTCGTCCTCTCCGATAGTTGGGCCCACACGCTCGTCGGAAATGCACCTTTTTTTTCCCACCCCCGCCGAAAAAGTCGAAAAAAGTTTTCCTGGGCTAAGTTAAGTTTTCGACCGACCTTATTGGCTGGTGTTGTTTACATACAAAACGCTGGTTTAAAATATCAATGCCTCGCGGCTGATTTCCACATTAGTGTAGGCACTAAAACCCCTAATGAGGGAAGTCATTAGATATAATCAAATGAAGATGTCATCAATCCAAGACGACATAATTCATTAGGAGCATTGCTAGCGATAAGGGATTCACACGCCGCTAGACACGCGCACTCGATGCGAGCGCTCGCTCCCTAAACACATTGATCCCGGCGTAAGAGGCACTCTGCTCTTTGTGCCCTCCTGCGCATCCTTGTCTGACCGGCATAATAAAAACAGACGGGGGAGTGAAATACCCAAACTAATGCTTTGGCAACATCACGTTGTTACTGAACTGTAGGAAATAGGGTCGCTGTTGTATAACTTGTTATTATACAACAGCGGAGAAAAAAAACCCTGCACATTACTATTGTGCTGTAGTTTAGTAAGCACTTAACACTAGACAAAGAAAGAGGCTGGAAGAGAAGAACAACAAGAGATGAGAGAAGAGGAGAACCTGACAAGAGAAGTGGAAAAGAAGGAGCAGAAGGAGGAGAAGAAGGAGAAGGAGAAGGAGAAGAAGGAGAAGAAGGAGAAGAAGAAGAAGAAGAAGAAGAAGAAGAAGAAGAAGAAGAAGAAGAAGAAGAAGAAGAAGAAGAAGAAGAAGAAGGAAGAAGGAAGAAGAAGAAGAAGAAGAAGTGTGAAATGCAGCCAACTTTACGAAGAGTAAGCCGGGCGATACGCTGGTGATTAGGACGGGATGTGGAGACGGAGGGATGTGGAGATGGATGTGGAGACGGACGGATGTGGAGACGGAGGGATGTGCAGACGGATGTGGAGACAGACGGATGTGGAGACGGAGGGATGTGGAGACGGAGGGATATGCAGATGGATGCGGAGGGATGTGCAGACGGATGTGGAGACAGACGGATGTGGAGACGGAGGGATATGGAGTTGGAGGGATGTGGAGACGGAGGGATGTGCAGACGGATGTGGAGACAGAGGGATGTGGAGACGGGTGTGGAGACGGAGGGATATGGAGACGGAGGGATGTGGAGACGGAGGGATGTGGAGACGGAGGGATGTGGAGATGGAGGGATGTGGAGACGGATGTGGAGAGGGAGGGATGTGGAGACGGAGGGATGTGCAGACGGATGTGGAGACGGAGGGATGTGCAGACGGATGTGGAGACAGACGGATGTAGAGACGGAGGGATGTGCAGACGGAGGGATATGCAGACGGATGTGAAGACGGAGGGATGTGGAGACGGAGGGATGTGCAGACGGATGTGAAGACGGAGGGATGTGAAGACGGAGGGATGTGCAGACGGAGGGATGTGCAGACGGAGGGATGTAGAGACGGAGGGATGTGCAGACGGATGTGGAGACGGAGGGATGTGCAGACGGAGGGATGTGGAGACGGAGGGATGCGGAGACGGATGTGGAGACGGATGTGCAGACGGAGGGATGTGCAGACGGATGTGCAGACGGATGTGAAGACGGAGGGATGTGGAGACGGAGGGATGTGCAGACGGATGTGGAGACGGAGGGATGTGGAGACGGAGGTGAAACGCTGCGTCACTTTGACTACTAGTCACATGATGATGTCCAACCCAATGTGGACGTTACTCCCTACCCCCCCCCCCCCCTGCCACCACTTCCCAAAACAGACGCTGCTCACTGTATACTGGATCCTCTG
>JAOPJI010057186.1:0-13253 GCA_027122695.1 Merluccius productus
TTATAAGTGATTATCAGTGCATGTGAATGAATATTGGCATGCAAATGAGTTTCTATGTCCCATTCATTGTTTCAATGCGCTGTCATGCAAATGCTTCTATGATATAGGCGTGTACAGAATAGGTATTTAGGAAAAGTCAGGGCAGGAGAGAAACATAGCAATAACAATGATGGAGTAATTTATAATTTTGAATCATAACGCCCAATGGAGTCAGCTCTGGCGCTTCTAGTGTTAATCATTTCTAAAATCTGATTAATTTGAATTAGGCTATTTGATTATTTTTGAAAAGGGCAATCTACCAAATTAATAATATCCTGCACTGTACACTGCGTTCTGTCTGGCTGGCTTGTGGGTCTATGTTAATCACGGTGTGAAACAGTGGCAATTTTCTTGGGATGAGCAGTGTGGGCAGGATAATAATCAGTCAATATGGATGAGGTGAAGTTTATAATTGAAGTGGAAATAAATCCTGTTTTGTAGTTATGATGACTCAACGCCCATTTTACAAAAACAACCACAGAATATAATCAGTGTGGAAGGAAATCGCAACGGCCATTGAATCAGACTAAACAAAAAAATGAATAATAGTCCGCCTACTCTGTGCTAATCGGCTCATGATCTATGTTATTCACAGTAGTGATGTCACGATACCAAAATGATGACTTCGATACCTGCCTAAATATCTCGATACCGATGCTGAAACGATACGGAAAAAAACCCTCAAACATCAGGAAAAGTAATGTAAAGTATAGATGACAGAACATGGAACTTAAAATTCTTAAACTATTTTCGCACACTGTTTAAAACAGTATTTAAAAAATCTAAATAAAATCAAGGTAATGCTGTTAAGTGTTTTCTACTACCCACCATCTTAAAGGTGGATTATTTTCATTAAATAGGCAGCTCAGTGCTCATAGTAGAAAACACTTAACAGCACATTAACTATAATTTTATTGAGCATAAAAGTAATAAACATAAATTGTCTGGCACTTCATGATTATGAAGCTCAAACCCAGGATTATTAGCCTGGCCCTGCAAACTACAGTAGTGCACTAAAGTAGACTGAATATAAATGACTCAATACACCTCTTCGGCGGAGGTCAGTGCTCTACTGAGCGCATTTTCAATTATTGACAGAAATGTAAATGCAATGATAAATGTGAATGATTGCATTACCAATACTGATGGAGTATAAATTGATCATATATAACTGGTGTTGATGATCTGAATACTTTTGAATGCCTGACTTTACCAGCTTGCAAGTTATGGTAAAGTTAACATTACGAGTGTGAACGTTGTGTTCGCATATAGATGATTGTCACATTGGTAAGTTAGCGACAAAGCTAAAGCCAAATTAAATAGTTAACATTGCCCTTAATTGCCTCGTCAAACTCCAATGGTGAAAAAAGTCCGCTTGTCACAAAATAAACACTCGTCGCTTTGCGGTGTCCGTGGGCTTGCCCTGACTGTCGTCTATGTAAGCAATATAATGCCATATTTTGCTCTGTGCGTCTGCTTTGTCAAGCCGTGGATGGTCAGCAAGAGCACTAGTACTTGACCATGCCTCTTGTTCTGAGCTGCAGCATGTACGAGAAAAAAACAAAAAAACAGTTGGCACACCCACTATGCCTGCAGTGAGTGAGCAGTGATTCTTAAAGTATCGGTACTAATAAAATTGGGTTTAGTACCATTTTTAACGGCAAGGTATTGCAATACCTTTATAGTATCGGTATACTGTGCATCACTAAATCACAGTCTGAAACAGTGGTGGTAATTTCCCTCAGCCCACTCTTCTAGTAATGCAACAAACAAAACAAACGCTGTTTGAAAGTTTAAACTCAAGTGAAAACCTCACCTCCACTACACGAAGACGCGCTGCCAGTGCACAAAACTACACCTACACAAGCACTTATGATGAAGCTCTGGCGTTAGGGTTCGTTCGTTCTCGTTTTGATGTGATATTATAGTGATATTTTCTCTCATCATTTCCGATTTTATTATGTACCGAAATAAACATTCTCAACTGGATTGAAACTTAGAATTGGAACGAAATAATAACATTATTAACCATTTTCAGATCAATTAAATTAACTTTTCTGTTCCGGAGCAGTAAATATGATTTACGTTTTCGTTCATGTTAAATTACCAGCGAAACCGCCTCCTTCCACCATTTTAGGAGATTAAGGTGATAAATCTGTGCAAAGCCCTCGCCGCCTCTTCCTGCTACAGCCCGTCTCTCCTTCCTGCTGGGCCACGGTGACTCCGCCCCCTCTGCAGGATCTAAATGGGCTCCCCTGTCTGCGTTAGAGATGATTGGCTGCGCCGCTGGCCAATGCCCGTTCAACATCTTAGCCGCAGACTTTTTAAACGGCTAAAGAGAGGCTAAACGGCTCTCCTCGGCACCCACATCTGAGTGGATGTGCGTGTGTCCCGCATTGCTCCAATTATCGGTACCCTGCTTCGTGAGCATTTAAAGTCAGGTATATTGTGTGTGTACTGTACTGATTTTGTGGGCTTCGTTTTGGTATTCGATTGATTTCATTTGATTAGCTTAGTCCTGCGTGGCTCTTCTTGGTTTATTGTTCTGTATTATTTGTATATACTAGTATTCCCCATTGTGGTGATTTTTAGTTGTTTTTTTCGTTAAAAGAGCTTATTTGTGCCCACTCACTGAGTAGTGGTATTTTTCGTTGGCTATTGACCTGTGGGTCACCGTTTTCTTCTTTGATTCCTTGTTTATTAACACAGACAGCGGTAAATAAATTACCATTCTTAGTTCCACAAAAACGTGTTGCGTCTCCTTTTCCTTTCACAAGCCGGGTCGTAACATAAACTCGTAGTCAACATCTCTGACCCGCTGTGTGACCACAAAAGGTCCTTGCCAATTGGCGAATAATTTTGAGCTCGATGTGGGAAGCAATACAAGTACTTTACCTCCCGGTGCAAATTGTCTCAGCCCAGTGCCTCTATTATACAGCCGCTGCTGACGTTCCTGGGCCTGAAGCAAATTCTTGCGTGAAATCTGTCCCAGTGCGTGGAGTTTTTCCCTCAGGTCCATAACTTACTGAATCTAATTTTACTGGCGCTGGGACCCTCCTCCCAGTTTTCTTTAATCAGGTCCAATACGCCCCTGGGCCGTCTGCCGGAAACAGTTCAAATGGATCAAAAGGATAATGGGTTGAATAATCTACAGTGACTAACGCAAATCAGTATCCCCGTGCGCTATGGTCGAATGGCCTGATGAGATCCATGCCAATTCTCTCGAAGGGGGTTTCAATAAGTGGTAGTGGGCACAACGGCGCTTTTGGGGTGGCCAGGGGATTAACTAACTGACATTCACGACAGGACGCGCACCACCGACCAATAGAAGCGGGCCATAAGCCGGTTACGTGTTTTATCACAGCATAAATTACCAGCCAGCGGGCTGCGGTGAGCCGCCTGTAAACCATTTCCCGAAGTTTTTTTGAGATGAGCAACTCACTTCTTCCCCTGACAGAGTGTCTCATGACTCACCCTATATAACCTGTCCCTAACTATCATAAAGTGGGGAAAGGTGAAAACTGCGTCAGTGCGTACAGGCTGTTCATCAATCTTTATCACCTGGTCGAAGGCTGAGCGTAGAGTGTCGCCACGAGACTGCTCCAGGGGGAAATCCCCCACTGGGGGGAGCGACAGGGCCGGGGGATCCTCCTCTGGAGTCTCTCTTGACCGCCCCCGAGCAGTGTCGCGCAGTGTGCGCGCACCCCTTTCTTCTGAAACGAACCTACCAAAGCCCGGCCAATCAGTGCCTAATAACAGGGGCTGCGACAGGCGGGAGCTAACCGCAGCCTTTACTTGATGCTCTTTCCCGTGGAAGCAAATTTCAAAGGTCACGACCGGATATTTGTGCACATCCCCATGAACACACCTTATTTCCACCCATGATGCTTCCAACAAAGCACCAGGCTTTGGTGGATCAGGATTTTGACAGTTCCCCGAATCCAACAACGCCTGATAGGTACCCCCTGCATCGTTACTTGTATGCTGTACCTACCCTCCCTGTCGGGAGAGGAGACCACTGCTGCAGTGACCTGGACCACCTGCCCCACCTCCATGATGGTCTGCAGGGGCCGAGGCGAAGGCCGGGTCCGGGAAGGGCTGGCCCCAGAGCGTATGTGTGGGGTCGGAGAACGGGGGGAGTGTATTGTGCATGTGGGTGGGTGTAGGTGCAGTTGTGCGGTGTGAGGCGGTCCAGATCCGGGCCGGGACCCCCCTCTCTCTCTCCCAGGTCCGGGGGGCCAGCAAGAGGTGGTCCTCCACCAAGGCGACGGCGGCAGCGATGATGGCGGGCGGGAGCCCCTGGAGGAACCAATCCAGCGTGATTTGTTCCACCACCTGCTCACTGGACCAGACCTTTGGGAGCAGCCACAGACCCATGGCATCGAGGAGTTGGTGGGTCTGCCCTCTTCCTGCCTCAGGGACTGGAAACGGCACAATGCCCCTCCGCCGTCAGCCCCAGGCGATCCAGCAGGGCACTCTTCTGTCTCTGTATGATGTCCAGGTGGCAACCAGTAGCCCGTGCGCCGCCGTCAGGGCCTCACCGGAAAGCAGCGGGAGAAGGTGCACCCCACACTGGACCTGGGGCCACCCGCACGCCCCCGCCGTCCCTTCGAAGACTTTGATGAATGCCTCCATGTCGTCCCTCGAAACCATTTTAGGGAGGGCGATGTGGAGAGACTGTGCGATGTCTGGGTTGGGGTCGCCCTGACTCCCTCCCCCGGCCGGGTGTTGGCGGCTCGCCGGAGGAGATCCTGCAGGACGGCACTTTCATCATCACTTTCATCATCTGCAACGCTTGGACAAGCTGCCACTCTGCTCATGCCTCCATAATTTTCCCCCTCAAAAAGTTCTGTTCAGGTTCAGGTGCCACTGTAGCAAAAGCGGATGCTACTCAGGGTTCAGGGGAATAAACCAGGCAGGTCACAGAAAGAATCTTTTTTATTCAGTCTCTTGGGCCTATAACTAGTGCCGCAACCCTGCTGTCCACTCGGACACAATAATCATTGCCCGTTACAATCAGTCACATGACATACAAATAGGTTCAGTAATCTTGCCAGTCCTGGAGCGCTGGATCCGGCCTCACTGTTGGGGCAGAACAGAACAACCATGAGTATTTATATAGTCTATCACTCATTACTCTAACCCCTCACAGCTACATTGGTTCCTGCGATTGAGCCGCCCTGCCCCCCTTGCTCGCAGCTGATGCTAAACCACGCCCCCCTCACACCACATTGTCGTTGGAAAAATATTGTGAAAAAATACTGACGGCAATATAGTATTCTGCTCTAGAAGAATAAAAAACACATGACGAGACTGCAGGTGGCATTTACTTTAGAGACTCATTCTCAAGATCAGGGGTCATTATTTATTTTTAGCATTTTATTTGGCTGTTTACAGCAAACTATTCATTGCTCAGTGTAATGTGGTTATATTTTTTGGGAGGTTTCATTTTCAACCATGTTAAAGCATCCAGTATTTTTTTGCCGTATTTGTTTTGTGTAAAGACCTCATACAAAATGACAACATTCAGAATTCAGTATAATTCAACTACCTACAGGCTTCCTATCCTCACAAAATGTTTACTGTTCTACGTATAACCCATGTGTTTTATTTGTTTAGATCTCTGTGTATTTGTAATGCTATAAAAATAATCATTAAACAATTATTGTAAAAAAGAAGAAGAAAAAAGCTGTAAAAACAAAGCTAACTCGGAAGTCTCCTTTAGTTCAGCTCAGAGGGCTGTGGATACATCAAGTCCTGCTTCAGAGAGCCAGTGGGCTGCAGTCCGGAGTCAGACCAGGGCTGCTTCTTCCTTTCCTTCAGCCCTGATGCCACCGGGGACAGCGTGCTGTTTGAGCTCAGTGGCCCGGCAGAGGGATACGTGGCGTTCGCCCTCTCGCTGGATAAATGGATGGTAGGTGATCCACCCTCTCACATTCCTGTCCTCGAGTGCTAGACATAGTCGCAGCCAATCAGCATTGCTATCATTTTAAAGAGCTGCAACTACAAATTTATGTCATGAACGATGGCAAATGCCCATCCTCGGCTACTAGAGCCTAATGCCTGGCACACACTAGACGATTTTTCAAATTTAGAGAATGTGAGAGACCACACACCCAACGATAGATGAAGATAAATGTAACTGTTTTGGTCGTTAAGTGTGTGGAAGGCAACGATTTTACAAAACAGCACACCACACACTAACCGATTCTAAACAAGCGGATGGCGGAACATACTAACAAAACGAAAGCACTATGGACAAAGTCATGGAGATGGCGTGAAAATTTACTGTACATGTTGCAGCGTGAGGTAGACTCCTCCATTTTGGAAATCCATCTCACTTACACTTTTGCTGCCATGGCTTCTGTTGTGATTACCGGTCAGCCTGGCTCCTAATTGGCTATCGTAATTGGCTCTATTTTTTAAAATCTTAACATACCCCACACCCTGGATAATCTGGCAAAACAAATCGTTAGAACCATCAAAAAATCGGGGCTTTGCTGACCAGAGTCGGAAGGGGGGAATTAGTCTAATTATCCTGTAGTGTGTACCTAGCATTACATTGTCTTATGTTATTAGCTTACATTGTCCGATGAGCATCAGCAACAGAGAAAAGCTACTCAATGCTACTATTTGCAACAAATAATTTTAACACAATGAAATCTATAATTGATTCATGTTGCACAAAAAATCACTGGACGTACTAACATAAATGAGTAAAGGAATTGAATGACATATTATTCACTATGAGTTTGACTCTGTAACTGTATGCTTAGATACAAAGTGAGGTGTTGTGTTCTCAGTAACAGCCCAAACTGTGTAAACATCCATCTGATCTACTGACTGGTGTTATTCCAGGGGAATGATGATGTCTACTTGTGTATTAAAGATGAAGACAGAGTCAACATCAATGCAGCCTATGTTTCGGGACGTACGTATCCTGAACTAGCACAAGAGGTACAACATGCACATATCATGATATATCATTGTCAACTGATGAAGGTGATTTTCTTGACAATTTCTTGATCTGCTTGTGTCATTCAAAACCAACGATGGTGATTTATGTCTGGTCCAGGAGGCTTTGCGGGACAAGGCCTCGGTCGTGTCCAATGGAGTCATCCAGTGTTGTTTCCGTAGAGACGTCCTCGTCCCTCAGATGCAAAAAAGGTTTGGCTTGGACCAGAGCTATTTCCTGTTTCTGACCCATGGCAGAGCTCAGTATGGTAAGAAACAGTGTGTATGTGTCCCTGTCTGCAAATACACTCATTGTCATGTGTGCCCACATCAGCACATTGTATTATGAGAAAATTATTTATATATTTTTAATAAATTAAAAAAATGTACCTAGAACAACTCATGTATTAACTTATTGTATATTTATAGTTCCAATTCCCATCAATGTCATTAGTTTCTCCATTCTGTAATTTGAATAAGCTGCATGATGGTGCTAAGTGTCATGTTAACGCCTCACTCACATAATTTGTGCCCAATTAACAAATTCTTTGCAGCAATGGAAATTAGATTTTTTTATTTTCAACATTCATCCGTCTTCTCTAGGCTCCACCCTGAGGCACGACAGACAACCACTCATCTCCAGCGACAGAACAGTCATTGTCGGGCCTCCTGTAAACCTCTCTGGCTCCCGCTCTCCGTTGATCATCAAAATCCATGGTCGGCGTAACAAACACATTGATGACCATGAACCTAACTGTAACTGTAACTCCTAACTGTAGTGGCAATCAAAAAGTTCCAATGTTCAATTTAGCTGCACTAAAATCATGAGTTGTGTTGATCAGTTGTTCTGTTTGGCGATCAGCTTTTCGCAGCAGAAAGTGAAGTTGTTGGGTGCTGCACACTGGTAGTGAATGAGGTGTCATATCCCCCCACCCACATACACACTCACAAATGTCAATTAGTGAGTGAGATTCAATTTTACTGTACTGAATTC
Source organism: Merluccius productus (assembly GCA_027122695.1). Classification (NCBI taxonomy): domain Eukaryota; kingdom Metazoa; phylum Chordata; class Actinopteri; order Gadiformes; family Merlucciidae; genus Merluccius; species Merluccius productus. The sequence continues at coordinate 7,988 of JAOPJI010057186.1, forward strand.
TTCCTATATAGTAACTGTGATGTGTCCCCCCCCCCAGGTGTGATGATGCTCGTGGCTTGGATGTGGATCGTGAGCACGGGTATCCTCTTTGCTCGACACTTCTGCACACCTGATGTGCTGCTGAACAGAGACAAGCTGTGGTTTCAGGTAGGAGAAGATGGAAGATTGGAAAAGATGGAAAATTACATGAATCAATATAAAGACCTGGAAATAATAGATATTGTCTCTTTTTATGATTTGGTGTTTGTTGGATTAAAAAATTAGTAAAGACATGGAAAACACGAAACATGTATTGTTTGGAAATGTGAATTTAAGAGTTTCAGAGATTACTGTTGTAAAACGCCCATTCGTTTGGAGAGAGTGTGTTGTAGCTTCATTACATATTGTTGGTCCAAACTTGAGCCAACTGGGAAAGTATCTTAGTGATGATGTAATGTCTAGGTGTGTGCCATTGCAGGTTCACCGAGGGCTGATGTTGCTGGCAGTCAGCCTCACCTGTGTGGCCTTCACCCTACCTTTCCTGTACCGGGGAGGGTGGAGTAAAGTAAGTCATCCACCTCCTGCTATCCACCCCCTACCATTCTGTCTCTTGCTGGCTGGCTGGCTACTACTAGTACTAACTAGTAAAATCCATTCTTCCCAACCCCACCCCCTGCTACCCAAAAAACCCATGACCATTATAGCTGTAAACTAACAACATTCAGACACAAAGCGATTAGATAATTATGCTAATTTCCTCCATCATCCATGATGATATCTACAGAAAAAGCATACGTAAAATATTTGTATATAGAGTAACCAAAGAATGTACATATAGTATATATGTGTGTAATATTCTAAACAGGTAAGCAAATAAGAAAATACATGAAAGCAAACTGTAACAGTAACAGTAACAAACCACACAGGCAGACATGGTTTTCTTCATGGACCCAGATGGCTAGCCCCTCTGTAACCCTTGTCTTTTCCCTCTCTAGCCCCTCTTTATTGCCTCGCTAGCCCCTTTCTAACCCCTCTTTAGCCCCTCTCCAGTTCCTCTTTAGGTCCCTCTCTAGCCCCTCTTTAACCCCTCTCCAGTGCCTCTCTAGCACTAAAGAGGGGCTAGACCCTCTTTAGCCCCTCTTTAGCCTCTCTCTGGCCCTCCAGCCCCTCTCCAGTGCCTCTCTAGCCCCTCTCCAACCCCTCCCCAGCACCTCTCTAGCCCTAAAGAGGGACGAGCCCCTCTCCAACCCCTCTCCAGCCCTTATTTAGCCCCAAAGAGTGGCTAGCCCCTCTCTAGCTCTAAAGAGGGGCTAGCCCCTCATTATTGTAAAACTTGTTGAACACGTGGGAAACTCTGCCCACCAGAGAACTCTGCCAACCGGGAACTCCGCCCACCAGGGAACTCCGCCCACCTGAGTAACTCCGCCCCCACCTGTTCAGCTACTAAACGTTGTTGAACAAACATTTCTACAGCCTCTCAACAACAATGCATGTCATTTGCCCTGTGTTGTAGCAAAGGTAGCAAGGCACATTCTGCACAATACCTGACTCTGTGCAGCATCTTCTTTCCTTAATTCAAAATAGGTCCAGACAACCGACGTACTGATCCTCTTTGACACTAAAGTCACCTTGTTTGGTTCTGCTGAGGCCATATTCACAAGATAATATCAACAAATCAAAGCGTAGCATGGCAAGTTGTTTTTATCTACTGCTCTCACTCGCATGTCATGTCACATATGGTAGCGTTGTGTGAACCCCACGTGGCCAGGTGTTTCGACCCTCTGGTTGGTTAGAATGTGTAAAACCTTTTTTTTTTTGTCGCAGCCTTTGCGATTTGAAAATCACGTTCTATCACATTGCGATGTTGGTTTAAATTTGTTTAATCGTTCAGCCCTAGAAAGTGCCCGGGGGGTTATAGGACCTTTGTAAATCTTGGACTTCACAGAGACCTTGTTGACCTATGAAATAAAATAGGCTTTCGATCTATCAAAAGAGAATAGTTATGGAATATTGGCGATTGACGAAATAATTTGTTGCCAATTTTTGCAAATTGCTGGACTTTAATTCACACAGTGAAAATGGATGATATAATTGGCCCAAAGGTCCGTTTCACTATCTTATGGGATATGTTGGAATATATCAAATTTGGTAGATTATGTGGATATGTTAATCTTTTTTCAATGCGGTGCCATAACCGCCATAACACAAGTCTCTGGATTCAACCAGGTAGTAAGTGGACTCGAGCAAAACACCATTACCATTCAAAGTCAGGCAGGTTAACGCCTCCTGATAGTTTATGCCTTTGCAGAGTAGAAGCTTTGATTCTGGGTTTGTTCTTGTTCCACAAAAAAGTGCTAATAGCAGAGTACAACTTCTTCCAGTAGCCATCTGGTGGGGCTAAAGGTATCATTGAACTGATAAAATTGATATGAGGCAATACATTCATCTTAATGACTGAAAGGAGGTAGGGAGTGTACAACCATCTCTTTAAATCACCATCTATGTTTTAATAAAATGTAGTGGTTAATGTATCGAGGAAAGGATAGACAGAGACAACTAAGTATTTGAAATTGCGAACAGGAATTCTAAAAGAGCCAACAACTGTAGTATGATACCGTAGTAACTGTAGTATGCCATTGACATAATATGGCAGCCACATGCTGCAATATTTTTCAAAAAAGCTGTCTTAGTGTTTTTGTGATTCACCACTAAAATATTGTTCACATTTTATCAAGCTTTACCACATGTAGTATTCATTCCAGATGGTGGAGCTGTTAATAAGTGCATAATAAAGGATTTATTAACCATAATAAGGTATTGTTCTCGCTTTAGATCTGTTAGCTGCAAAAAGCATAGTTAACTGTTAATAAGTGCATAATAAAGGATTTATTATCCTAAGGCATTGTTCTTGCTTTAGATCCGGTAGCTGCAAAAAGCATTGTTAGTCCATATTTAACTGCTAATAAATGCATAATAATCTATATTACTCTCTGTAAAGCAACACAAAAATCGTAGTTGTTAATCAGTGCATAGTTAAGTGCTAATTAATGCATAATAAGAGAGAGCCAAGTTAGCATCTTCATGCATTTTCGATGCATTTCTTGTTAAATATGCAGTCAATGGCATTATGGATACTTCTCCTTCCCTCCGGCAGTTGAAGAGGATAACTTGCACTAGGGTCACTTCAGCAAGGTCTTTCCAGTTTTGGGGCAAAACCTGTTTCAGGGCATTCAAGTGTTGCTGCTGTATCTCCGACACATGGAAATGGAGATTTAAGACATCCTGTGTGAATGGAAAGAGTTGAGGAGAAATCCACTTGGACTGGTCAAGTTGAGTTAGAGCTTGGCTTGCTATGTCAAATTTCCAACTTTCTTGGTACAGCTGTGCAAATTCCTCAGCGTCTTGAACTGCTATTCTATCTTTAATAAACATGGCCAAAGAATACAAGCTGTGTCCAACTTTGCAAGCCAGAGATGGACATGGACTGATATTTTCCAGTTTCATCACTGAACCCAGCATTGTATCTCACAGCAGAGCATGACTGTAGTTTTCAGGTTTGATGAGTTCTTTGATGGTATTCACAGGTATAACTTATTTTGCTGCCAGTACCAGTCTGGCAAGCTCTCTCAGTTTTTGTCGAATATATTGGTGCTGGCTGGTTACCCTCTCATTCTTATTGAACAGTCTGTTGCCATACTCTAAAATGCAGCGGTCTTGCTTAACAGCACCTGTATTCTTGTCTTGATTCATACAACTTAAGAACTTCCAGTATGCATTGCTAAATCCAATTGGAACAGGTTCAGCAAAAGCACACAATGATTGGACCCGTGTTTTACCTGGTTTAGATGTCATACTGTGGTTAGGGTTGAATTTGCAGACCTGAAAATGTCGATACATCACTCTTCTTGAACAATGAACAATCCGTAGCATGCATGCATAAATTCATGTCCTTCAGTTTCTTGCTTTGGTTGCTTGCATGGGATGAGTTTGCCTTTCTGGCTTTCCAAGACTTTAATATTATGTGCAAAGTTCCCTTTGTTTTGGATATAGTCTAATTGCACTTTTCTTTCTTTTGAGTTCTTTGTAAAACTCAGGGTTTTTGCAACATCAATTTCATTGCTAGTGAATTCGTCATTAGTAAAACATCAACAATACATTATTAAATCATTACTAACCTACTTACTAACACTATGTTAAGCATTGTTAAACACTCACAAATGATTGGTTTCTGATTATTAGGTTCATTTTTATGGACGACTTGTTTACCATACCAAATGAAGTATTTTAGTAGTTACAAGCTAGTAGTAAAGAAGCATTAGTAAGTAGTTAATAAATGCTTAGCGGATGTGTTAATTTTTATTTTATTTATATTTTAGAAACACTTACTAATGATGCAACTAATGCTTACTAAAGCTAGTTGTAAAGCATTTACGAATCGTTAGTTAAGACTTTTGCGTGACCTAATCTAAAGTAAGAAGAAATAGACAACACATGGTGGTACAAAAATATTGTTTATTGAACATAGTGTTTATTGAACAGGTACAAAAAACACACATTTCTCTGTATTTTCATAAAACAGATTCTGCCTAAAGATATTTGTAACCAAGGTTATAATAGTTTGGGATTTCTCATTTTAGTTTAGTTTTATTTCGTTTTGACTTTTTTCCGTCCAATTCAGTTAGTTTTAATTTGTTTTGAATGTGGGTTTGCTAGTTTTTATATTTTCAAAAATGCTTAGTTTTAGTTTAGTTTTTATTAGTTTTAGTTTTTTCATACTTTGGGTTATTTGTCAGGTGCAGGACTCAAAAAGGTCAGAGTGAATATTGTATAATAAAATTCAACAAAAGATAAGTTTAAAAAATGGGTGATTGAATAATGACTTTTTATTTTTGGGTGAACTGTTCCTTTAATTAATACATATAAAGTGCATATACTACAAAAGGAAAGTGTGTGTGTCAGTGTGAGACACAATTTGTAACCACACATTTTGTTTTCAAAAATAACCAACAAAGATGTTCACTGAACGGCCAAACAACAAGGTGTGAAAGATCTGAATCATGAAAGTGGCTGAAACAACAGCACGAGGAAATGGCTGCAGCTTATTCCATAATGAATTCAGAGAAACAAAAAGAGTTGAAACATGTCAAAACCAGACAGATGATCCCCACATGCGACCCTGACCAGACCCCTTCAGCAGTGTCAGTATGTGTGTGAGGTGTGTGTGTGTGTGTGTGTGTGTGTGTGTGTGTGTGTGTGTGTGTGTGTGTGTGTGTGTGTGTGTGTGTGT
>JAOPJI010057215.1:0-13242 GCA_027122695.1 Merluccius productus
AATAATCTTATTATTGATGCCGACTCCTCGTTCGGGGGGGCCGCAGGGGGGGCCGGACTCAGAGTTACTGGCCCCCCCTGGCCCCCCCTCTAGAACCGCCACTGGGTGAGATGCGGGAGTTATAAAGAGGAGAGCACAGGAAAGGGGAGGAAGAGAGCACAAACTCCGCCCCTCCCTGCTGTCGTTTCTCCGCCATTGAGAAGCGCTTGCATTTCACGCACCTGTGATTGACAGGCAAGATGGATTCCCCCCCCGAACCAATCGGGGGGGGGCGATGCCCTGATTGGCTGAAAATGGATGATTGGCTGATTGGATGAAAATGAGCCGGGTGCGGTCCAAGATCTGAACTGGCTCGCGCGGAGGCGGGCGCATTCGACTCGCAGAAACTCACTAATATGAAAACTAAAGAACATGGTGTCATGGACGCGACGCCTTGCTCAACGACGTCGCTCAACGCGTTAATCGCTGTTCACATAGACGGTCGACATAGCGTGCCGTGTAGCAAGCAACAAAAAAGCGAGGAAAATAACAAATCTATGATGACTTTTGTTGTTTTTTTTTGTTGTTTTTTCAAACCGATCGTTCATCCTCGTCGCTTAAAAAGTGTTTAACATTTCATGTGGTTTCTAAAAGCTTTTCAGTCCCTTTTCGAAAGCGGGATTTTCCCCCCCCCATTCGTCTGGCCCCTTTAAGCCCCACTCGAGATTTGAACGCTGCAAGAAAAGAAAAGTCGAGTTGGATATATGTATGTTTGTTCAATATGACCGCGGGACATATAGGAATCACACGATACATGAAATACGCACGGAGAGAAGCGTCCACTGTGGTTGAGCTATCTAGATAAGTGTTCAAACTGATTTCCTTACGACGTGGTAAACATAAAAAAATAATAATAATAATAATTGGACATTATTGACCTTCACAGAATAAATATTTGAGGTAAAAAAAAATTGGGTACTGTGTGTGGTCTCCACCGCTTCCCCCCCCCCACAAAAAAAAAGTAGAGGGTAGTTTACAAAAATGAACTGGCAGAAATATCCCACAGCATCACAGTTAATGAAATGCATATGCATCGAAATGTTAATTGCGCGACCCCTTCCACTTTATCAGGTAAAGGGATGTCTGCCCCTCCCCCTATGTGGAACATATCATCAATTAGCGGATTCAGTTTAGGTCCCGAAAGGGTTTGTTCAATGTGCTTGAAGAAAAATTGTAAATAATAAATCGACATGAAGACCTCCAATTGTATGTGACCGAGTCGTGCCCTCTGAGCAAAAAAATGAATCACACACACACACACATGGATTCACATACACACACACACACCTGCCACACATACACGCATGTACACCACATGTATGTTTTCATGTGCCCTGTACACAGCCACAAAAAACCAGTATATACATATTTCACGACGGTGGGATGCATAACAGATGTTGGTAAACTGTGATCAGAGAGAGAGAGAGAGAGAGATGGATGATCTACCTTAACGCACATCGCATGTTTTGGTGCAGTATTGCGTACACACTCCTCCTGCAGACACGCACATGGAGGAAATATGCGAGAAAAGGCGGGTTGTGTTATACAATGTATTTGTGTGTGTGCGTGTGCGTGTGCGTGTGCGTGTGTGTGTGTGTGTGTGTGTGTGTGCGTGCGTGTGCGTGTGTGTGTGTGTGTGCGTGCGCGTGCATGCACGCATATCTGTATACACAGACATATGCACAGGGACTGTAAAATGTGCAGTGCAAAACACAGGGATTTACATTTGTGCACAGTACACACACACACACACACACACACACACACACACACACAGAGTCTAACTTAACCACATTAGATGAGATGAGACATGATTTATAGAGAACTAAACTGGGCACAAGGGCAGGTCATGGGCAGCCTGCCGGTGAGGACAATACAATCGCTGCACACACACACAGTATATTTTTTGGTCAGTATTTCTTGCAGTACCTCAGTGTGCCTCAAGGGGCGCTAGTATCCCCCCTATTTGAGGAACACTGCTTTGCTCTGTCGTCATTCGACAAAAAAAAACCTCAAATCAGCATTTGTTACGTAAATAAATTACATGTACACATGATTTCATTCATCCCAGGCTCTCTCTCTCTCCGTCTCTCTCTCTCTCTCTCTCTCTCTCCCTCCCCCTCTCCCTCTCCCTCTCTCTGGGTCATGGTTGGAGCTCATTAACCTCATTAAACTCTAAACTGTCCTCGGGGGGGAGAAAACCTCACGCTAAGACCCACTCAGCCTCATATTAACCCTGACTTTTAGACAGAGAGAGAGAGAAGGAGAGAGAGAGAGAGAGAGAGAGAGAGAGATCTAGAGATCCCAAGTGGACTCGCTCCGTCTAGTGTAGATATATGGCTAAGTGGACTCAACCCCCCCCAACACCCGGAGAGATCCTTTACACAAATTAAAATAAAAGCCCCAAGTTGAAATGCCTCAGACGCTCTCTTAGTCACCTCCCACCTCTCTCAAAATGTGAGTAGAGTTGCCTGTGCAGACGTCACTGTCTAGTCATGATCGTTCATCCAAAGGGGTTAGGGCTTTTTTGCTCAGGGTCGCCTGGACTGCAGACCTTGGGGTTCAAGCACACAAGTCTTTCAGAGGCCGGAGATGTACATGGTTTGAACAACGTGTTCGCGCGCGTGCGCAATAGCCGCCTCGCGCATCATCCTGTGTCCATTTTCGAGCATCGGTTGAAGAAAATGAAACGCTACACGCAGCGCTATGGGGCAGCGTAGGGGGCGGTATGGGGATGTGACAGGGCCAGGGGGGTCGGGAGTTGCACGTCAGCATTGCATTGCATCAACAACGATGGCGGAAAGTTTTGAAGACGAGCTAATAATAGACCAAGTCCGCGTTCGCGCAAGTCTACGCCAATGCCTGGTTAAAAAAAGCAAGGATATCTCCGGCCTAACACCCCTAACCACTGCATTGCACTACAGAGAGCAACGCAAGGCAAGGCACATTTATTTATATAGCACATTTCATACCCAAAGGCAACCCAAAGTGCTTTACAGAGAACCCAGGCAAAAGCACTTAAAACAAACGATAAAAAGCACAGAATAAAAAGCAATAAAACACACATGAAAACGAATAAAAAGCAACGGTGGGTCTTTAGCTTTGATTTCAAAGTAGTCAGCATTGTCTCAAGTCTTAGCTCTACTGGCGATTTGTTCCTCATTTGAGCAGCATGGACGCTAAAGGCATCGCCAACCAGGTTTAGTTTTGGACTCATCCAGAGCCAGCTGACCTGAGAGGTCAGCGGGGTTTGTACCGGTTCAGGTGCTCTGACAAGAGAGCGGCGAGGGGTTGAAGTGTTTTAATGAGATGCAGATGCATGCACGCAAATGCAGCTTATTCAAATTCTAAAATGACCCCCCAAGGGTTCGTTGAAAGGAAACCGCGTGAATGTTTGCCGTCTTACCTCTTACTTTAATTTGATGAGGCGGCGGTAGCACTGTTCTGACCTCTTTTTTCAATATTTTTGCTCTAAATGCAAATAGTTTTGTGGCCAGGAGGGGATTTCTGTTGAACTTTTCAAAGGAAAAAAAAAACGAAGGAACAAAAGAGCAACAAAGAGCAAGTAGCAGAGACCCTCGGTTTTATTAATTGTGTCGGATTTAGCACTTGCCCTTTCGTTGAAAAAGTCACTGGCCTTTAATGAAATTACCGTTCAGGCTTTAGGACGACGAGGAGGCAGTTTCTCAGAAAATGGCCTTTTGTCGAAACAAGCTTTTGAATTCGGTCACCGTCTAATGAGTCGAGGAGCAGCCATGGGAGGGAGGAGTTCTTGGGGGTCTTTTAAGGCATCTTAAGGTCATTCGATGGCTTATTAAATGTCTGGACAGTTGGGAGATACAAAAAAAACAGAGTTTGACTGCGACTTGACAAACCCGGGAAGGTTGTCAAGAGGTTCAGACGGATGAAAAGTCCTCTTCGGGGTGTTTTGGCGTCTGGATTTACTAATTAGCACCGCCACCCCCAGAGGGTTACCACTAATGAGAGGACTCCAAATCTGGTTGTAGACCCTCAAAAAACAACCAAAGGACTTTCCCTTGCACGACTTTTTCCTCTGTGAATTTTCAAGGCAGTTTTAATTGAGTAAAACTTAATCGAACTTACATTTTAGGACCCTCTAACTCAAAGCCCTCTAAAGGGCAAGACAAAACTCCCCAAAATACAGGGGGGGGGGGGTTGGTTTAAAGTAGCCTTGTGAGCCATGACACTTTGAGTTCACATTCTGTTTCTTTCTGGAGATCGGTCTGGCCAGGCTTCAAGTGATGCGCTTGCGGCCGAACCATAGTGGTTTGGACCAATCAAAGCAACTACTGGCAGCTTGGTGGTACTTGGCCATGGTTTAGGTGCGACGACAGCAAGAAGCAACTGTTGGTTCGAAAACAACAATGGCCGCTCCTAAAGAGGTTAGCGTAGATGCTGCTATAGCATCGGTTATATCCGAACTGGAGAGCATTTCTTCAGTGAAAGAGGAGCAAAGAATGGCTTTTCTTTTTCGACTGAATCCCTCGCCTCAGGTTTTACAAATACCGGCAGCGATTCCGCCCTCGATGACAGCAACCGTACGCCGTCCGCACCACTTCCCCTTGACCTGCCAACACATCAAGAACATATAGTGGTCCTTCATGGCTTCTGGGGGGGGGGGGGGGAAGGGAGGAGGAGGGGTCATGTTTTTTTCCAGGTCACTTCGCGCTCGTCACAGCTGAGTCTTCGCTGTGCCCACGGTTCACACACAGCGTCTGGAGGGGGGGAGATGAAAGGTCGGGAATAGGCGTCAGGGGTCAGTTGGTGCTTGGGGGGTTGGGAGGGTTGGCATGGACCTAGGTTTAGTGCACGTGCAACGCCACCAACGCCGCAGTGATGATGTGTTTACATAAGCACGCACACACACACATGCACACACACATGCACATACACACGGTAACTTAGTTAGTGGTGGACTCTGCCAGTCAGTCAGTCAAGCGACACACACACTCACTTACTTACTCAATCATTTAGACACACACACACACACACACACTCTCTCTCTCTCTTCGACGTTCTCAGGCGTGGCCAGAGGTGCTCAGTGGATGGGCAGCTGCAAACAGAGCGAGCAGCAGGAAAGGCATGTTGTGAAGTCATGGTAGAACGAGCACAGAGAGAACGGGAGAGAGAGAGACAGAGAGAGAGGGGGAGCGAGAGCGAGAGAGGGTACATTATGCCAGTTTCCACTGCATCAATGTTATCATCTCTGTTATCCCTCTCTTCTTTCCAATGGGAGAATTAAAGATAACTTTATTTGTGATGCATAAGTGCATACTCCTATTTCATCATGTCTTCATCTTGTTTTGTGGCATTTAACTTGATACAACTGAGTGTCCCTCACAAAAACACATATATTTCATAAATAGTATTGAGAGATTTTGACTCTGACCCTGTTTTTTTTGTCCACTCAAAGCACACATATCTATTTCGTGAGCTCTCCCAAGAAGAAAGAAATCGTTTGGCGTTTGATGGCTAATACGCGATATAGACTCGCTTATTGGGCATTCTGTCGATTATGCATTAATATGAAAAAGACAAAGATATTTCCTCTGTTTTCCGTGGCCTGGAAAATCACAACAGTCACCGATGACCACTGAGCGTGACTTCAACTCAAGCTGCAGGTCGCCAGTCACACTTTTTGTAATTGAAAGACAAATCTTCATTGTGACCGGGCGCAACTAACGTGTACTGTACGCCGTACCCTTTCGAATTTACGTGAAATGAGCTGAACTGGGCTCTCTCTCTCACTCTCTCTCGTTGGGTGGCAAAGGGAGAATAAGTAGGACGTAAATAATTTGATGACATTATGGGTTAGGAGCCAAGTGTCGCAGAAAAAATTCACTGCAGCGCACATTTAGCCTACACATATCGCCTCCGCACAAACGTGCGTATGGATGCATCCACTTTGTTGTTTCACAGATGCACTGGAAGTGGGTCGGTCAGCTGCTAGTCACCCCCCCCGCGCGTGTCACTGAATCACCTCCGATACGGTTCAGTTTTGATCTCGCACACTTTATAAAATATCCCAAAGTCCTGAACGCAGCATTTTCCACTCCTGTATACAGATCTACCTGTAGGCATCCCTGAGCAAAACGCCAACGTTTATCTCACCTTACGATCTACTAATGACATGTATCTAAATTTCAGTAGTTTTATGCCCTCTATGACCATTAAAGAACATAATGTCCTGAAATCCCTTTATATATGAAATATGCTACAACATTACGCCATCACTATTGAAGATTTTGCCAGAAATTTGTCAAACCCTATTAGATTGAAGCCTGAGAATGAGGCGTGGGTTTATTATTTAAACCCAAAAATCATTTTCCACACATCAATGCAGTGTAACTCAACTACAGAGGATTTTCCCCTGGGATGGAATAACCGCCCGGTAGCACAAAAACAAAAGTACCCCAACGCATAATCTGATAAATACATAAACCCGGTGGAAAATACCGATCTGGAGTAAATAAGATTAACCCGACACTTTGCCGGCATGCCGATGTGCGGGCGGATTAGCCCGCCCGCACATGTGGGTGAGACGGGACCATAGCTAGCGTTTTTCCCCACATGATAGGCTCAACGCCGAGGGTCACATGTCCTGGTTTTAGTGACCTTTTTCGGGGGCCCGTTATTCGGTAGCGTTTATGTAAAAACCTGTTTATGTACCTATGTGTCTCGATCTCTCGTCCTTAGCTCCCACTCTCTCTCTCACCCTGTCCTTTGTGTTTGTATCTCTCTCTCTCTCTCTGTATCCCTAATTCCATTCATTATTTCTCCTCTCCAACTCTCTCTCTCCCCCTCTGTGCTTTCCCTCTCCCTTTCTACCTAAATTCTCTCTCCCCTTCTCCCTAAATTCTCTCTCTCTCTCTCTCTCTCGTCTAATTTCCCTCGCCAACTCTCCCTCCTCCCCTACCTCCTCCACCCAACCCCCTCCCAACAAGGTTAATCGGTTCCTGCTGTGTCCGGTGCAGTCGGTGCACGCTACCGTGCGCTACCCACCGGGACCACGTGAAGACCTTGGCGAGGGTCATGTGAAGAGCGGTATCGAACGCCAGTGAGTGAGTGAGTGAGTGAGTGAGTGTGCTTCTGAACCCCTTGGGCTTCATTTACTTAATTGGAGAACCATTCCTTAGAGTCCATTTCAGTAATGATTCTGTGTATGTGTATGTGTGTGTGTATGTGTGTGTGTGTGTGTGTGTGTGTGTGTGTGTGTGTTTTGTTCTATATACAGCACATGCACACATGCAAGTGCCATCCATACCCACGTGTTTGGGTTTAGCACTGTTGTTAAATCGATAGTCTTTACTCTACAGTGGACGTAGGGTTTGGTGTGTGTGTGTGTGTGTGTGTGTGTCTGTGTGTGTGTGCGTGGATTTGTAACAGGATCGGGTTGGGGTGTGTTTGTGGACTTTGATATGTGTGTGTGTGTGTGTGTGGGGGGGGGGTCTTTTTTTGTATGTTGGATGTGTGCAAATGATTGATTTATGTACTATTTAGTTATTTTCACAATTTAAGCAGACGCTTTTATCCAAAGTTACAGTGAACAGACTCTTTAACAGACAGACTTGCAGACTCGTCATTACAGAGCAGGTAGGGGTTAGCTCAGGGATGCCTCCAGGTAGGTCGGGGACATTGGGGATCGAACCTGGTACCTTTCTTGGCTGGCCCCCGATTTAGCTTGAAAAGCACAAGCTACATCTAGCTGAGCTACATTGGGTCTGGTATCCATGATTGTTAAAAGCATAAAAGCATGTCCAAACAAACTGTTAACGTTAGATATTTCCGACTCTCGTGGACCGCACACGCAACGGGCAAATCTTCAAACATGTCGGTAGCCTTGCTGTGTCTTGCACCTTAACCCCATGTGCCACGGCAGCACACGGTGACTGAACTGCAAGTGAAAGTGACGTGTAATAAATAATCCAAGCAGTGTAGGCTACACATGCTCCTATCAATAAAACATCGGCAGCATCAAACGTATAGCCAGTTGTAGCCAGGTGTGTGTGTCATCCGCGTTAGGTTGTTTTTTTAATCAAATTCTTACCCTACCGAAGTCCTTACCCTAGGCATTTTACATTGCATGTATGGTCTTGTTCATCTTACCTGTGTAAAAAAAAAAAAAACTAAACAAAAAAACAGTAAAATATCTGACACACTTAAGGGAAAAAGTTAGTTTTGTTCAATCGGAATCACAGAAGCGAATAAGCTAAGCTACTAATGCTAATAATTACGTGTTTCGTGGAGCAGTTTATTAATGTCTTGCGGGGTAGAACAAGGCAAATACGATCCTTAAATTGAAAGTTTTTTACTTAATTTGTATTCATGAGTTTTAAAACCATCAAACAAACGCCGTCTCCTAGCATATTAAGTTGTCTAAAAATCTAATCTAAGCACTGCGCGTTCGACCGAGATCAATATTTAATGATTAGCTTTTAAAGTCGAGGGAGAGAGAAGAACTAGTTTTCAGGCGGGAAAGAAAAACTAAAGAAAACACGGCTTCCACGGTTCTTGGGAGCTACTCATTTATACATGATAGCATTTTTTTTATATTAGCCCCTCACACTGACCGCTAGCCTTATGAATGTGGACGCATGGACACGCATGGCGTCGGCATTGATGGCAGCGTGTTGTGACAGTTTGGAACCTGCAGCGTCGGGAACAGAACCCAAAATAACACCACCGACGCGTAGAGAAACAGCGGGCTAAGCAGCGCTAACCCTGAGTGCACAACACGCAACATGCTAAGAGCACACACACGCACACATGCTAGCACCTAGTTACTATTCACAGCTTAAAATGGTAATAGTAATGTGGAGTGTCCGAATGTGTCGTGGTGCATCACCGCAATGAGTTCCTGTATCCTGCAGGAGCTCTGTGTTTAAATAGTGGGCAAGGATAGGCTAGGTTCTTCAACTCCCATCCGAGAGGTACTGGGTTTGATCCCCAGTGTCCACAGCCTAACCTGTAGGTATATTTGAGCTAAGAAGACTAACCCCATACCAGCACCTTGATAACCTGTATCTGAATTCACTTTAAATCGCTTTGGATAAAAGCGCCCCTATTCACGTAGGTTTCTCCCACAAAACATGCGTGTTGGATGTTTAGTTCATAAGCCTCCTGCCCTTGCCCGAAAGAAAGTTACTACACATTGACCTACGCATGGTTTCCCCCTGGGTACTGCAGTGTGGCTGCCCTGCTCCTCCTATAGAGATGAGATTAAAAGAGCATAGGACAAACTTCCCCCAAAGGCTGCCAATGAAGACACTTCCAAACACGTCCATTTTATCTATCTGATCTATAAATAGATAGAGTTCATTGAGAGAGAGATGAAACCAGAATGTAACGTAATGTGGCATGAAGGTGATCCTGTCTAGATCAACTCATACAGCATGGCATTAACACTGGCAGGGTTGCTAAGAATGTATGCACTCGAGGTAATTTGAGACGCTTTGGATAAAAGCATCAACCAAATGGCATTAATTATAGTTGTTTAATTACAGTCATTAGTGGAAATCTATCTTTCTTTCTTTTGCTTTATCCATCATCCATCCACCCATCCATCCATTGCATACAATTCTGACTGCCGATTGCAATGTGTTTTTTTTAATTCCCTTCATACTAGCAGCAGCAACAATGCTACCATTATTTCCCACGTTGCTAGGCTAGCATGAGTCTTTATTCCATCCCAGTGTGTGTTACTACTGGTGGAGTCGAGCGGCTGAGAGGCCTGCTGTTTCCTGGAAACTCTTCTGAGAAAACTTTGCGACCCCCCCGGGCAAGCTAATTCTTTGGCAACAAAACATTAACAGATCCGCTGTCCCCAGATTTCCTCTTTAGGAAAATATGCTTCTGACTCTGCGGTTTGTTACCGCCTTGGTACCTCGGAAATGTCAGCAATGTCGGCAATGCAACCTCAGAATCTGCTGTCCTAGATGCATCAGATAAAAATTGCGCAAAGTTGACTCCAAACCAGGCTCCACTGTAGCTTACAGTAAGGAGCTTCCTGGGCCTACTAATAAGTCAAACTAAGTTCAGTCACCTTATACGGCGCCATAGCTTTTATTTGACGCCACACGTTTGATTACCTCCCATATCAAATTCATAAAGAAACACACGTTGGTTTGCGTTGTTGCTATTTCTTACTCCCTGACCAGCCATGCGGTACCATGACAAGTGTGTCTGCCAAATTTAGCAAATAAAGAAAGTTGGCAACAAACGGCGCAAATAAAAGCATATTTTGCTGTTTTAGCCTTTCTTTCTTTTCTGTCGGTCCTGTGGAGAATTATTTCGAGCTTAACCACAGTTGGTACCCAGTGTGGTCAGAGTAAGAAGGTCTTGGCATCCACTGCTGCCAAACTCTCCAAAAGCTTTTCATGCTCTTCCAGAAACCCCATACATTCCAGATAGAAGCTGTCTGCATGTTCTCTGTCTCTCTCTGTCTCTCTCTCACCATTTTCTGTCTCTCTCTACCTCTCTCTCTCCCTCTCCCTCTCTCTCTCTCTCTCTCTCTCTCTCTCTCTCTCTCTCTCTCTCTCAGTATATTCGGTCTCTCTCTCCCGCTCTCTCAGTTTGGCTCAGCATATTGTCTCTATCTCTCTCACTCTCTCTCTCAATCTGTTTTGCCGCCCTCTGCCCCTCATCTATCGAGGACCTCCGGAGGTGGTCTTCTGGCACTCCTACTATGACTTCCCCCCCCCCCCACGCCACCCTACCCCGGCACCCAACCACCAACCCCAATCATTCACCCCCACCGCCGCCGCCATCACCTTGTCGCACAAGAATGAGATGATGATAATAATGAGAAAGCAAGAGTCCAAAAAAGAAAGACAAAAAACCACGTGTGCAATCCATCGGACACTGCTTCTGCAACTGTCAATGTCCTCTGTACTCGTCCCTCACAAATGAACGAACAAATAAAGGAAGACAATACATTAAGATTTCAATTCGGTAACAGTCAAGTCCATTTTATTTGAATCACCTTGAGTCTCAAAGGGCTTGAAAGGTCACATTTTATGACACCCCACTTAACTCTCGCCGCCGCCCCCCCCCCCCAATAAAAAAAGAGCAAGGGACCTCCTTAAATATCAAGCAAGAAACCATTTAAAGAAAGGGGGAATGAAGGGCAAGGTAGTCTGGTGTTAGTTGTGTATAAAACCCCCTGCGGAAAGGTTCTGGGTTCGATCCCCAGTGTCCGCGGTCTACCTATACGTGTCCTCGAGCAGGATGCCCCCCTAACCCCTACCTGCTCCTTGACCACATGTATCGAATACATTACAAGAGTTGCTACTCTGCTGAATGATTAAAAAGTAATCATAGCAATAGAATGAGTTGGAATAAGAAGTTGGCTATACACGAAACCTGAGTGATTTGAAGGGATTCAATAACGATTAGGGATTTCTAGTGGCCGTCCTGGCTCTTAACGCTAGCTTGGGGGGAGGGGGGCTGACCCTTCCCCGTTCATTTCCCCCCCCCCCAACCCCAACTAGCGCTTAGAAATGAGACGGACCAAAGATGGACCCAAGATGGCGTCTCTTGGTGAACAAGGCCCACTAGGACCGTGTCAATACGGTCGGCCGATTGGCTGGCTCTGTTGGCCGCCACCAACAAACGCGCCACTGTTTGAATTGTTTGAATTGTTCATCCGAGCGCACGCAGGCGGCACCGCCGCAGGAAGCCAGAGACACTTGTCAACAAGGAGGGGTCGTGAACCGGTCGAGTGGTGGGTCTTTTGGCGTCTTTTGTGTTGGGAACATAGCTCTGGTTGAGTTCCTATGATCACTGCCAGGATCCGACCGCTCTGAAAGAAACCACCCCCCCCCCCTCCGCCCCGCCGACCGAGTCCTCACAAAACACAATGGACATTTATGTCAGCCAACCATGATATACAGATGGGAACCAACTGCTACTGTGGATCTGAGGAAGAGATTCATTTCAGTGTTTTTTTTTTTTTGTGAAATGTATAGAAAAATCTGAATGTTGTAGGTAGGGTCTCTCTCTCTCTCTCTCTCTCTCTCTCTCTCTCTCCCTCCCTCCCTCTCTCCCCCTCTCTCTCCCCCCTCTCTCCATCTGTCTGTCTCTCTCTTCTCATCTCCATTGGGATATAACGATAATATAACATATGCCAAAAATGTAATTAAATTAAATGAAAACAGAGAATACAGCTGAGGTGTGTTTAAAGGCTGGCTTGACACAGAACTTGGCTTTAACCCACAAATAGTAGTTTCTTGAACCTTAACTAAAGTATATGTCTAGATTAGGAGAAACACATCAAGTGTATATGGCACACAGGCAATAATGACCTTTTATACAGAAAATAAATGCCTTTGCAGTTTTGAAATGTTGTTCAGGAGTGCATCAACCAGACAACAGACTAAATAAATAGCATTAGCCTAGCCTTTACATTTGGGAATCGCGCTTCGACAAACTCCTAAAGCCGCTAAGGAGGAACGTCATCCGGAATCAGCATAAAACTTTCTCCGGTAAATAGATGAAGTCCTGAGGAGCTATGAATCCAACCATTAAATGAGAACACACGGCGCATCGTTTTTTTTAATATATTCCCCATTCCCGGAAGTAATCCGGCAAAGATTCATTATGAGAAAGCAGCACAACAGCACAGTCGAACGGGTAACAAAGGCAGCCTTATAGCAACGTCTGCCTTTCTGTCCTTATTGAGTTTTCTAGAGGTGGATTCGCATCCCAAAGGTCTCCTTTAGAAACACTGTGAACTGGTGGAAGCAACAAGCCACAAACTTTTGCTCCATCGTTACCTTTTCGCCATTGATTCATCCATTTCATTTATTGGACTAAATCTCCGATGTATTGGGCGCTATTCACCTAGCTGGGTGGTGCTCATCCATAGCTATCTGGCCCGCATTTACTGCAGCGATCCATGAGGACCTTTTTTTTGTGTTTAACGGTACACAAGGCCGCACATGTTTACAAGTGAGACAACGCATTGATTGCCTGTTTTTGTAAGCAGATAACGCTGCGACACAAGGCTGCGTGCGTTGATGAGTGAGTAATATCGGTAATGAGTTTATGGATTTCTCTTGTGTTGGAAATGAGAACACAACCCCCCCCCCCCCCCCCCCCCCCCCCCCCCCCCCCCCCCCCCCCCCCACCCCCCACCCACCCCACCCACAACCACCAACACAAACCCAAAAACAAATAATTAAG
>JAOPJI010057250.1:0-13233 GCA_027122695.1 Merluccius productus
TTAAACACTGAAATAAAATACATATTTAAGAAAAATCACAATTTCATCCAAAAGAAACGTTTTATTATGAAGCTTTTCCATGTCTGATATTAAGCTTCTGGAGATAATTCGCTAATTGACACTATCTAATCTTGGTATACGTCCACGCTAAAATACTAAATTCGTTATATCTTCCTCCGTTTAAGTAAAAGAATAGTGTAAAGTATAAATATTTTCCAATTATCAACATATCCTTACAGTACTATCAACAAATGTTTTACAACTCTGTTATTTAAGGAAAAATGTTTTCTCGTACATGCGTACTAACGAACACACACAGATAGACACTACTCTATTATATACAGTCAAACCCAGGATAATCGGATTTTTTTTATATAAAGGTAAGTCGTTTCCAAATAAAATAGTCAAATTTCTTCCGGATCGCGAGATTTCCGGTTGATCGAATTTCGGATAACCGGGGTTTCACTGTATATAGTAGTAAGATAAGCTGTACCGAGGTTTTAAACAATGAATGGACAGCGTTCAATAGCATTATGCTGTTTTTGCGAAAAAAATGAAATTAGGTAAAAAATTATAAAAGGAGCACAGCAACTCTCAATGCATATAATAATAGCTGGGTAAATAAAACTAGTTATGTGTTGGCAGTATAATATAAAGGTAGCGGGCATTTTTTATAGGGTGGACATCATTAACAATTAAACTGAAAGGGCGTCAACTTGAACCCACTCCCATCATACGTCCAATGTGATTAACGAACTGATCGGCTGAATTCCATCAAACTAATATCGGCTAAGTAATGGGTGAACTGCAATATACACAACTAAACAAACTATTCACTCTACACTATATTATCCAGGTGATATACGTCCACAGTGAACCACTAATATTGTGACAATACTGTTGGTAATCAACCCGAATTCAAAGTAGTCAAATGGAGTGAATAATATCACCATGCCAACGTTACAAGGGCGATCACAATAAAACCTATGCAATGAATGAATACAAACTTATTATACGATTGACTGCAACTAAGCTAACAAAACAACTGCAATTGTACAAATAGTCGTATATAGTAAACCTCCCAAGCATAAATAGAAGCAGTGAATAAATTGTCGAGCGTGAAATGATTAGAGCTAACTGAATTGGCACCGAACCCTAGCGGCGAAAGTGACAAACTAATCACCATGTATCACAATTAAGTATCATTCTTCAGATAGAAGCCTACGTTTCAAATTTTGAATAATGCTAACTACTGATTTTGCTAAATAATTGAAGCTAGCCAATTATGACAGTTGCCAAGGTTCATCTTCACAATAGCGAGAGAGATTTTAAATCGGCTAAAAACTGCAAAACAAGATTGACAACAGCTTGATGAAGCCATTTTTAATGGTTGGGATTTTTCACTTTTAGATTAACGGACTGAAATATTATTCTTAACAATTGTAACAAGTTATTAAATTCGGAATATCCTTTCGAGTTAGCATCCTTCGATTCGAATGGGAGGGTTTATTCAAACGAACAACCCTATTCATATTGAATAATAAATAACCTTAATATTTACATAAGTTTGATAGTGTTAGCTAATTGAATTATTATTAACGAAGAAATTCTCTGCCCTTAGACCGACAGTTAAATAACGGAAATTGAATCTCTGGATTGTCACAACTAGTGTTACACTTGCTAAATTTCTTGTCGCAGTCACACATCTACGTGGATATAGAGCACCAATAAAGTATACAAATTGTTGATATTACCTAAAAGTTAACAGTAATTTGATATTACTACTGGTAGTGACGTTGACTGTTTTTGCTTACAAGTACAATATATAATTTATATAATATAATAAATCGCTCAATTAAAGCGATAATTCGTCAACTAGCACCAGTATTTAGGCAATAACAACATCAATTAAAAAAATAATAATATTGTTGTTGCATTGAATAGTTGTAGGATTTTGGTCAACTCACATTCAAATAACACAGTCCATTTAGATAGCTTGAGAAGATGAGCACCAAACCAAGAGCTGTAATCAATGTCAAGGAAGGTAACTCTCCAGACAACCCCGCCGCCAATGACAGTAATACTCTACAAGAAGGAGAAGTCATCAATAATAATAACAACCATCATATAACACTTCAGTGTGAATCTCCACCAGCAAGTACTTTGAATTAACTATTAGTGCATTAAACTGAGAGATTAGTCATTTGGGGTAGCATTAGATAGTGAACAGTGAAAGCTGCGTTTTGATTTTAACTAGTCACCATATAGCTACTATCTGCAGTGTAATATAGTAGGCTTTCAATTGTTAACCCTCTACTTAAAAATACATGAATAAGATTTAAATATAATCTCTATTGCAATCAGATGATCTATTAATGGTATTAAGATAATAATAACAACATAAATAATATTGCTGATTTGAAAGAGTATGTGCCGGCTACGTGGATGTAGTTGACGTTTTCACATTGTACAAATTGATAGGAAATTAGTTGACACCCGCTTAAGTCGGTGATAGTTGTTTGTTGAATTTTTTCGGTAAACTTGAGAGTTCATTTATCTGGTAACTTTTGCAGCACACTTCACAACTACAACTGCACAATAACCAATGGACACACAATTATCTAACATATTGTATAATATTTTCGCATATAAAAAAGTATATTATGAGGCTTATGTTACACTTAAACATCGCAATTCATTGTATAAATACGCCATTACATTAATTATACAATAAATATGACAATGGTTTGGTGTTTTAAATAAAATTGTTATGCTGTTATATAAGCTTTTCTACGAATAATTGTTAATGCGATTTAAAAACTATTATTTATTTAATCCTTATATATATTTATACGTCATTACTCGTCTCTACTGTCAACTTCTGTGTTATTTGATTTTGAGCGTATTTCTGTAAAGATTATTGAAAAGTAGTCGTTTATTTTGCTTTTATAAGAACGATTGTAATAAGACGAAAAGTAGAGTTGTTAACGTTTGATGTTGACTATCAAATATGTAACTTGAACATTCTAGTGTCCAATCTTGAACAAGCTACTCAGCCAGCCGACAACCAGTCATCCAATGTCACCGTCAATCGTGGTACCTACTTTATTCACATACACACATATGTGTCTGTACAACTATGATGCTAATCAATGTCATCTCACATAGAAACTATTGTGGCTGCACCGACCTCATCTGGGGCTGATCTCCTGATTAACAACTATTCTACAAATGAACACAGTGGAGTAACAGCAAGTCTAACACAATCAAACAATAACTCATACAACCACGATAACAGCCAAGGTACTGACCAATGTGTTGCTTTGTACTCATTTGAAGTTGCATTGTAGCACACACATCGAATGAAACTCTTCAATATACAACCAACGAGCCAACCGATGAGCGTGGTGATGCCAAAGATCCAGTGGACTACAACCAATCCACTACTAGACAAAGTGCTACTCAGCAGAGACGTCTTAGTCTGCCTGAAATCGAAAGTTTCCGCAATGTCCCTACCAACTACCTACCAGAAAACACAACGCAAGAGGACCAACATACTTTAAACAACGAGCAAGTCAACAATCCTGTCACTATGGTGAACATGACAAATAAATATCACAACCCCAGCATGTTGGTGTTGAAAAAACGCCCCGGTCGACCTAGAGGCTCCAAAAATAAACCCAAGGATTACCGAAATACCAATGGCAACCAACCCTCCTACATGAACAATGCACAACAACCTTCTTCCCACCATTACAACAACAACAACCCTAGCGCCAATGGAGGTTATGCATCGATAAATGTCGTGGCTGTCAACCAACAACAGCAATTTGAACGTACCAGTCCTCGACTTAAGAGAAGACGTCAGCGTTTTTCTACTACTAACCAAACTCACCAACATCCAGAAGGTGCCCCAGCTGGCACGGCGAATATTTCGAAGGTAAATTCGCATGATCACCCCGGCGACCTTCAAAGACCAGCAGACAACGCCAACTACTATCACCCATACCAAATGCACCATTCGGATGCGGCTGCCAATGTAATGCACTATGAGAATAATCGAATCTCACCCCAAGCAATTTCACCCAACCACTCCAACGACAAAGCCATTGCTATACATCCAGAAATCTCACCCCGCACCAATCACCAAAATCAATTACTCGTTCGTCAGCAACTCTACCAACACTATCATTCTCACCACCAAGTCGTGGATGACGGCTGTAACTTCCAGCACCGCCACGGGGAATTCGCAACGGAAGCTCTTGTGCAACAGCCATCAAACCAAAGAGAACGCAATAATGAATATCGATCGGTGCGGGTTCTTTCAACTTTGCCCGCCAGCGACGCATTCAAAAGCGAAATTATCGATAAAATAAATTCAATTGCTGACGAGATTGGCACGGTGAATAACACTAGTACGGAGGTCCACGCTTCCTGTTTCCTCTACTGTAACTGTATGGATGCGTGTATCGAGAGAGATACTCTCCTCGCCAAGAATATTGTCTTCATCACCAACCATGGATTCCTCTCGATTGTCCACCAGCAAATCTATGTGGTTCAAAATAATGATTGCGCCAAAAGTCTCTGCACTTACGTTATCCATGAGCACAGTCTACCCATCGCTCTTGTGTGTGTATCAATGGATAACTTTACTGAATTACTATAAATCGATGATCCGCTTGAACGTAAATTCATTGGTTGTTGAGTCAACTCGCCTAATTGTTTGTTCTCTAGAATTACTCTTCTCGCTCTATTAGAAATATTTTATTGAAGTGACTGCTTAATACTTTCACTTACGCTACTTGCTTCGTTTCATTGATAGTATGGTTGGTTTTCAAGTGTTTTTTGATGCCGTTTTAGAGGAATACACAATAACGACACTTCTATATTTTAGCATGTAAAAATTGGCTCACCATCAAACATATTTTTGCAGGCTGTATAGAGCGAGTTCCTTAGTTGTCAACTATGTTGTGCAAATACCTTATCTATATTGAGCTTAAATCAGAGTTTTTTTGCGTGTTGAATTGTTCCATTTGATAACAATTGTCCGTTTTGTTACCTACCTAAAAACAAAACACTGTCTTTGATCAATGTTTAATTCACAAAGTCATTGTTAGTGACTCGATCGGCCTTAAACTTTGCTCAAAGCGTGAATAACAGAACGCGTCGTTCTTTTACCACTGAAAATTGATTCACTAAATTGTACTCTCAAGATATCATTGCTATATTATCAAAATGAGTTTTTATTAAACCTGTTGGTAAATGTTCAAGTCTAAATGACAGTGTTAATATATTGTACTTGCATTAGTGTATACTGCAACTCAAAATTGGTAAATAATTAAAACTCAAGTGTGTTAGCTTTTCTTTGTCTGGTGTATCACGCGATTTGATTGAGCAGCAATTATATTAGGATTTTGTATGATATTGGCGGGGAAACTGAAAAAAGGGTAGGGTGTCTATTTAAAAAATAACACTTTCAATATAATGAATCTTTTGAAAAGCATACTTCGCAGAATCTAGAGCGCAATTAGCTCTTTAAAAATTACTACAAGTGTCATTTGATCCTTTACATTGTATCTTAAATCGGAAAAAGCTTAGAGATAGCAATGGTTCTTATATTCAAGGACAAGCTATTTGACACTACACTTAACTTTTTTATAGCTTGTATACTTTTACACGAATAATATTAGTTTGGAGGTGCTCTGGGAAATCGACTATTAAAGTTATTATCTTCAGGTTATTGCAGCAGTATGAAATACACCAGGAAGAAAATAAAAGCGTCGTTTGTTATCATTGGAAAATACTTCATATCAATATACACAAGTTTAAAAATAAGTTGAGTTTTTTTCCTGGTAAAATGCACTTGGTTGTGTTACGATACGGTGACCAAAGTGAAATTTCAACAAATGTTGAACTGTAACTATTAATTTATTCGATGTTGATTTACTTCATTTTAAGTTTGAACCTAAATAGGGCGAAGTACTCTAATTAATTAAACAAATTTAGACCAACTATCGAAGTAAAAGGTATAAATTTTCAAATATCGTTGATTTGTATTTAGACACGATTGCAATTTTTATTACACACAAATATTTTCCACATTTTATAATTGGTATGGCCTTGGATATTTTTTTGATTTGAAGATGTACGTTTACTCAATATATACATCTGCAGTTGATTTTACGCGGAACTTTCATTAATCACTGCCTAAGGATGACATTCAAAGGGGTTACGTCATTTTCTAATACAAATCTCTCACTTTTTCATATTTTAATTCAAATCTTGAAAAATAAAACCATTGCAATAAGTTTTGTCGACGCAAATAAATCAATCAAATTTTTCAAGAAAACGCACTTAAACTCCCGCAATGACGATAAAAAGTCGAGTTGATCATTTTTTAAATAAAATGACAAGAAACGTGCACTCTAATAAAACGTTGTGGGATTCCAGTGAATTGAAAATTTTTACATAATTAACGCGAATGATAACTGTTGCCGTGTCAGTAAAAATAAAATTGATTGGGAAATTATGAAGGAGTTTGAAAGAGTATTGTAGAATAATATACAAACATATAATATTGAAGTCATCGTAGTTACATAAAATTTTAATTAAATATTTTACATACTTTAAGAAACCACAAATTTTCACATAAACTATATATTGTATATTTGAGTGCAAAAAACCTTTACATCGTATTGGCTTAGTGTGCGTCAATTATACAAATGGTTGAACTAGTTGTTACTAATTTCGGCCATTTACGCGCATATACGTACTCTGTGTTATTTAAATATGGTCAATTCCTGTCTCAGAAATGTAGCAACAATATAGTACTATTATTTCACTAACACTTTATTAAAAAATACTAAAGCTTTATATATCTACACAACAACTCATGAAGGGCAAATAAATGTTTAATTTTGTAAATTTACATGTTTCAGTTTAAAGGCTGCGAATGACGATAACTCAGCTATCTTATTCATTTAAAACCATTATCACCAAACTTACTTGAAGTTGAGTTTTAAAAGGCAATAAATGGATTGCATGGAATCCCAATAAGAATCTTTTTACACCTTTGCTGGTATAATCTTAAAGTGAAACACCTAATTGAAATTTTTAATACAAAACATTGAATCAATTGAAATGTTTTAAATAACATAGGCTTTGATGGACCCCATAAAGCATCATTAAAAGAGCTGCCAAAGAGATCATCGCTAGTTTAACCGGCGGAGGGTTGATAACTTAAGACAGAAAACTCACACACAATATCAAATTTTAATACGGTGTTTGTGCCGCAAAGTGAAACCAGGATCAACTAGACATTTTCAATAATGTTTTAACTTTTTATAACTAGAATTAGGTGACGATTGCCGATAGATATGGCTAACAATAACAAATCTTGATCAGATGGACGGGTGGGATTCTATTGACTGAATATACTCATTATTTGTAGAGTGAATGGAATGTGATTATTTTTAATAGACAAATATTTGTACTCATATTGACATTCTGTGACGGACACAACACCCATGTGCACAAACATAGGGAGGAAACTAAGAATTTAATGTCGCACTTGATGGCTTTCAGCTGTGGAATTGTTGTATTTATTTGATCATACGTAGGTGAAATATACTTAGGATTTGAGCAGATAGTGGTTTTTAGATTAATCTGTGAAAAAAAGAGTTTTCCCACGAGTTGTAATGTTGACTTTTTGACGTTTGAATCCATTAGCATATTTGGGATTAAATCGGGTGGAATCTGCGTTATTAATGTACCAAAAACCTCAGATTTTTCAATTTGAAACTACCATCAAAGTTATTAAGAGTGGTTTATTGCAATTAAAAGAAATATGGACTAAAAATACATACAACGTCAAAGTGCACGATTATTTTGTTCGAAAATAAGATTACGTATCGAAGAGTTTAAGTCATTTGGAAGATATTAAGTTGTTGCTGAACCCCACTGTTCAAGTGTATCCAATGAGAATTCTTTTAGCGGTCCTACTACTAAGTATTTGGACAGTTAACGGTTCACCTGAAAGTATCTATCATGTTCACTATTGTTTTTTTGCTAATCTAATTATAGACAAAAAAGAAGGCACCAAATTATCTGAACACCCTTTTCTAGAATTTTGCAATAACTATACATGCCCATTTCGTCATGGTTGCACAGTTGGAATCAAACACGGAAAATCTTCGATGTACGAAGAGAAATGCAGCTGTATTTGTTCCAATAGTGATGCCTGTAAAGCTGAAAATATTGCAACGACAAAATGCTATTGTGACAGTATACTATTCCACTATGAAGCATTCCTAACGGATCATTCTTAAGAAAATCTTTACGGCGATGATTGTGATAGTGCTGCCCCTCCCGAACAGCCAAATTGTAAACGTTCCGATTGGAAAAATTATTGCCAAGTAGATTATATAGAACACTGTCAATGCATGTTTGAAATTTATTGCTATAGCCGCATTGCAGCAAACCTTACATAGAACAACTGTTGTGCAGCAATATGAAAGCGGATCCGTGGGCATCGTGCGAGCTTTCTGAACAGTGCTTCAATAACTACAACAATGGGATATGCGACGAAGAATGCAATAACGATGGTTGTCTATTTGACGGAGATGACTGTCAACCATCACAACCTTGTTCTTCTTGCGACTTCCTCCCAGGAACCCACAAAGACTCGGTTTGCAATAAATTCTGTGAAGCCATCACTCACCAATTGAATCAAACTGTCAATAAAATTCAGAAGGTGGTTATTTGTCGATCGATCGATTTCACTCTGATTTTAGCCAAAGATTCACCTTGAAGTTGAGTTTCAATCAACCTATGGACTTGCTTACGCCAATCTTTTGTCGATTCAAAAACAACTGTCATTGAAATTTTTGGTTATCTTTAATGTTGCCATTGGTAGCGACATGGAACATATTATGTACTCCAAATATTCACCAAGTAATGCCGATCGAAATGAAAGTGTTCTATCTGAGAAAATGTTGATTATAGAGTTCAGTCGCATCACCACCACCGTTCTTTTTACGCTAGATTCAAGCAAATGTCTGACCAATTCGTGCATTATCAACCCTTATGTGGTGGCTAGAAACCTGATGGCGTCAAGCTACTTGGGAAAAGATATACTGCCATTTAAAGTGGTGAATGCAAATGGGCACGTACTGTTGAACCATGAGGAATATTTCGCCTTTAAATATTCCTACTTTTCGTTGTTCTTTGTCGCCTTTATGTTTGCTACGGTATTCTTGTCTGTCGGGTCAATGTTCTACAGATACCCAAACAACTATCTATCCAACAGTGTTATCACATCGTCTTCCTCCAACGTTTCGTCTCACTCAAGCATTCTTATCAACGCGGAAAACGAAACTCCATTACACGATATAATTCAAGAAGGATTGCCTGCCAACACGCCATTCAACAATTATCAAATAATAGCCACTCCCGAAGAGACTAATGAAAATATGATAAGTATCAACCACAACTATGCGAACCCATCTAATTATAATGGACAAATGCCACTGTCTACATTATCAGTTGTTCCTGACAACAATAATCCCAATACGCTACCTCCAAGGGGCAGCGGTGCAGCGCATCTTATTGGCCCTTGTTTTGGAGATTGGAGTTCGCTTGTGCGCTTCTGCCACGAAAAGAACACTACTAAGTCGTACATCGCCGTTGTACCAACAATTGATGGTACACTGAAAAAGTTGGTCACCAACATGGATCCGGCTCTTTCCTCAGCTGTGTTACCAAAGTTATTTAAAGCTTATCGTGACAAGTAAAAAATGGATCAACTGCACCCTTTCACTTCTAATTTTTTTGTGCGAAATTGGTCACAAAGTTTGTTACTAAGGTTAACCTTTAATTGAAAAAGTCGTGCGTAATCATTACCAAACACCCATATAAAAATGTTTTTAATATATAAACCATTCAAATCTTGTATGGGTGGGTAGTAATAAATATATTCGTTGTTAATACATTTGCACCAACTTTGTGTTTACCTAAACTAAATATTTAAAACTTTAATTTTTATGTGTATTTCTAGAAAAAATCAATCATTTTAAAACCGCCCGACACAGTATTCTTAACTAAAAGCATGTTACAAATATTCAATACTGTAATCTTAATTTAATGAACATGAAATAGAATTACACATATAATCAAAGAACGATTTTTTGTTTTATCATTAAAAGAAAAATAAATTAAGTAAATTACTATCTAATTTAGGCGGTAAATGATAAAGTTAACCAAGACAATTTCTTCCATTGTCATGTATGACCTTGAACGAAGTTTTTAAACGTTTACAGCCAACATCTAATAAATTGGTATTTTGTATAATCTTGCGATAATCTATAGTATCGAAAAACGTGATCATTTCCCTCAAAAGTTGTTGAACTCAGCACTGTTATATATATATATATATATATGCGTTTTATTTCACACTTGAGTGTAAATGTATTTAGAAGTGGAAGGGTTAGATAATTGTATGCTTTCACTATATCATTATAGCTTCTCTAGTAATGTTACTTCAAATGAAACTGACCGGCCAAAATATCCCGAAAAAGACATCCCTACCAACACTATTATACACGATTGCATAAAAAACGGAATTTTCATTCAAAACGACCGACTGTTGACCACCGAAACGCCCTTGATGGACTTGCAAAATGAACAATCGTTTCCGCCCATCATTTTGAGTGTTATCTACTCTAGAGTGGACTGGTTAAATTTGTTATGCAACAATGGAGTCTCCCTGGACAGTCACGATAATCACGTAGAATACTCCCACATTTATAATAATAATTGCCAACTTTTCACAATGTAGGGTTGGAGATCGGTCCATTGGGCGGCAGCTTCAAACGACGTAGAAGTGATCAAAGTTCTTCATCAATACAGAGCCAACTTTGAAGTGATGACCTACACCGGGGAAACCCCCTTGATGCTTGCTTGCAGAGAGTCTTCTCTAGATGTAATTTATAGAGAGAATCACAACTATTAATCTGAATGCTAGGCGATATTGTTGTTGCTTCGCTTCAGAGTGAGCTTAGTTACGTCAAATCATTTCAGCATGGATTGCGTGGACGTGGCCATTGAGTATGACAATCTGGCTGTTCTAAGTGTGCTTCACGAACACATCGCACGTTTTTACAAAGACAGCGAATCTGAAGCTATTGCAATGTTGATGCAAAAAATCAACGTTCATCTCTCGAAGCATCCCAACTACTTGAATAAGGTTTATGAAAAATTCGCGCCACCCGTCTCATCCATACCTTCACAAAACTTCCAAAATGTTGACAATATGTCACACTTTAATTACAACATTAACCAACCACCAGTTATGTACACACCGCAATTCTTGATCCCGCGTGCACCAACGGTGAATTCTACCTACTGCTGCAACGTGACACATCCCGCCCAAAGTGCCCATCAGTCCTTTATCATCCAACCCAACATGGATATATACTCAGAAAATAACCAAGCCAATTTCCACAATACTCAAAAAAGATTTTTTTGTGCTGCTCCAGTAAATCCCACCAGTTACCAGTCTTCTTTTGAAATACCACAATATGCTCCTAACGCGAGCTTTAAAGCTGGGAAGTTCAATCAAAATTATTCGGACTTTGATTCGAGCACTCCGCATTTGATGCCCCATTCAAACACATTTCTCAACGACAATAATAATTTGTTGCCTTCAGATTTTGATCTGAATAACTTTATTAAAACACTTGAGGCGCAAGGGCTTAGTTTGTCCAACGAATTATCATCCTTCCCCAACGACATGCCACCTAAGGTGCCAGATCACCGAATAAACACTCCTTTCCAATTTCACTCAAACCCGAACGACGATATGATCTATAAAGACGAGAATCGCCCTGATCCAAATAACCCGCACTTTAGTTATGGCGGATATTTTATGTAGTTATAAGAGAAATTATATGTGGATATTTTACTGTTTCGCCAGGTATAAATGTCGTTCTCTTTAAACGCGCATAATAACAACTTCGGGAAATTTGATTCGCTTCAGAATTTAAAAATTCTAAATATATTGTTGAAGTCACAACGATTACAGGTGATTAGAGAAAATCACTGAATGCCATCTAATACGCATATAATATTAAAATAGCGACTTAACAAAATATACCAAGGTTGCTTTCGAAAATGACCAAAAATATTCTAAACTGGCGTGTAATCACTGGCGTTGCCCAATGACGATTAAGTTAAATGTATAAATTAGCGTCTATTAATTTAAGTAAGGAAAAAATAGGAATTGATTAAATAAGGGTTAATATAGATTCAAAACCTTCTACACACTGTTAAATGTGGTCCGTGTAAGTCAATACACCACAAATCACCGTTTCCTGGTATAGTTCAGGAGAGTTAGAACCTGAAAGTAATTGCGTTAGACGAATAAAGTATTATAAAACGTTCATGGCCTTTTTGCTCTGCTATCTTGGATATACTCCCCGAAATTGTAAAATTTTAATCCAATGATCAGACTGAAAACCTAAAAATCACGTAATACACAGAGAAACGTTTATTTTTGAGAAGTCAAAATCAAATCAAATAATTATTATTATAATTTCGAATTAGTGGATATCGTGTACTTCCTAATTATAATGAAAATGGTCGGCACATGCGTACTTCGGGCACCCAGTTTTACCTATATTTAATTATTTTTAGCCCATCACGATTATTCTTGGCGCCCAAATAATTAAATATGACAGATGCTGAAATTTAAACTTTATATCTTTACTAGAAACAGGTGTTGGCGAGATTAAAAATGGCGACCGCGCAAGCGTAATAACCATTTTGGACAAGGCTGCCACTGAGATTTCTAAAAACCCCAAGCTTCGATAAAAAACATACTTTTAGTGTAAATAAAAACAAAATTGATAACATTATATAAAATTGTATAATTATATTTATAAGCATAAAACTCAAATATTTTCGTTAAGAAATATTTAAAACTGATATAAAAGCTTGTTGAACTACAAAATAATATTGCCTTGTCAATAATATTAATTTGATGAAATGTGTATATCTATGGACTGAGAATTCCTTTAGGTTATGGGTGCACAAATGTTGTTTTATTATTTTCACCACGTAAATTTGTTTAACGCTGCAATATAAAATAAGAATCGTAAATCATCTACTATATATATAAAAGAGTAGTGTCCGTGTGTCTGTCTGTACACATCAGTACGCATGTGCAAACTCTGTTCT